>JASANE010014266.1:0-20262 GCA_030248225.1 Trileptium ribeirensis
GTCTGACCAAGAATAGGTTCAAAATTTAGTAATCACGGTCCACCCTTGAGGTTACGATAGCCGGGGTCGTATGGGCATGGTGTTAGGAAGTTGCGCCATGCAGCTGCGTCACCGGTTATTACATATATTCTACTTTCAGGAATTTACATACGGCAATATACTAAAAGGAATTATAACAGAACGTATAAATGTTTACGTATAAGAAAATGTCTGATAATCGACTTAATTTGACTGGTTGAATAACTGCACTAAAGACTGTATTCAGTTAACGAAATAGTCGGGGACTTGTGCGGCAATGGTCCCGGCATTCGATGTCACAGCCCCATATGATAAAATCATTGCTTCTATCAAGAGTGCATTGGGGAAGGGTATGACACTTCCCTGCACTCATGTTAGCCCGTGTTTGATGTCGCGGGCGTTCTCGGCTTTACCTCCCCAGTTTCTGGGGGCGGAGTAGTTCGGTCCCCCTCCAGTTTTTTGGAGGTAGGGGTCGGTCAGACCTTCCCAATTTCGGGGGCGGGGTCGGTTCATAAGCAGCTTCCAGAAATTGGGGAGGGGAGTGCGACCGATCCCCCCAAAACAAAAAACTGAGTGCGTCCGAGCTACCCTCCCCCAGGAACTGGGGGCAGTCGGGGCATCTGGACCCCCAGCAACTGCTGGAGGGGTAAGGCCGAAAACGCCCGCGACATACTCTTCCCTAATGCTCTCTTGCTTCTATTAACAAAAGGTTTTTAATCTAATAGGTTCTGTAGCTGAATTGCTCCGATCAAGGAGATCACCGTCGACATCTGGTGATGATGCGATAGGCGATATTTTTTATGATTTTCACAATAGTCCGATAAAGTCAATTCGACGTTGTGCTGCTCAAATCCGCCACCAGCAAATGTACTGCTTTCTGAAATGTTAAAAGTCTGGGCTTAAAACCATTAATGATGACGTTAATTCATGCTCTGAATGAGGATGATTATGATCGCAGTCTTGAATTTTGTGAAAAATGGTATCAGCGTAGCGACGATGATCTGCGCTTAGCTGACGAAGTCATTTGGTCCGACAAAAGCAATTTTAATCTGAACGATAATGTTAACCGGTATAGTTGTGCTTATTGGCATGCAAAAACCCTCATAATATACGCCATCGAACACCGTAAAAAATGCCACTAGTCTGACAGTATCGGTTAACATGTGGTCTGGTGCATTTTTGGGCCGTTCTGTTTCGATGATACTGTGAATTCAAATTCAAAATTTTTATTTAAACTGTATAAAATTCATTTTAGTGATATTCGTTAATTAGATTTCAACCAAATATTAGAAATGGCATTCACATAATTCACCAACACATTCATTGATTCCATAGCTTCACCATATATTGGTTTTGCCTCGACAAAAAGTAGTGTAGTAACTGATAGTCTAAATTAAAAACTATTAAGAAAACCAAAAGAGTGCAAACATGTAGGATTATACAATAGAATTTAGCCCAAGATTGCTGAAAAAGAGAACAATTAAAACAAAACTTAACCTTGTTTTAAGACCACATAAATACAATTTATCATTAAATTTGTGACCGAATGGTTGGGTATCGAACTTGGTATCACTTGGTATCGAGTTCTATCCTTGCTTAGGAGGATCTTATCTTATTGTTTTTTGTTTAAAACATATAACCAAAAATCTTTTGATCACTGAATTAGTTGGCGAGATTTTCTGCTTTTCTCATACTGTTACTGTCCGTTAAACGTCGATCCAGTAAAAGTCAAAATGTTACTAATCTAACAAGGCTGTAAATTATATTTTATAATCTGTATAAATTTTAAGCTCATATATATATATATATAAATATTTACGCTTCTACGCCGGTACAGGCCGTGAATACTATAAACTGCTGTGATACTTTTTTAAGAAAAACGGCTCATGTCAACTTTAGCGGCTGAAATATAATACATGCCATGCCGTTCTCGATATACTAAGCATAAGCCTGAATCTTAGCCTATGCTAAGGTCCTATATGAAACGTGTACTAAGCCTAACCTTAAGTCGGGGCGCTTCCACCACCAGAACCCCCGCTCTAAGATGTTATTTTTTCTAACGCTTTGGCGTCGGGTTTCTAAAGTTGCCGTCAGCTGAAAAAGCCAATCTTGCTCACGGTTAAGGTGACTGAGCAAGCCTGACTTTTCGGTAGGAGAACTTGTTTGTACTATTATTTTTTAAATGATAAAGGTGTATTGATAAACTGTGATAGCGAACACAACAAAACTAAAATTCATCACACTCACACATGTATATATAGCGTAATTTGACGCTTCGCATTAATTTTCGGACAGGAAAACCTGGTAAGGCTTGTGCAAAACAACGGTCGGCTCGGTTATGCTGAGGGCTATATAAAAAGAACTTAAAATACACAAGAACTAATGGTTTCTAGATAAAAATGCTGGTATTCATAGAATATTCGACATCTGACTAAAGGTGAAAGCGAGCATAAATTTTTCGACCAAGAGCTGGCCGTTGTTAACAGAGTTCGGCGCGGAGCTACAATACTTTGGCCCAACCTGGCCCTTGTTTTATCGGTCGTTGGGCCGCGGGACTGCATGGAATGGGCTGAGCCGTGGCCGAAATCCAAACCTCTAGTAGTTACTCAAATTAAGTTAATATTTCAACTGAATTTATACTCATAAATGAAATGAAATAGAGATACTTAGTAAGCTTAATAAAATTTGTTTCCCGCAGTCAGAACTCAAAACTTATTTGGAACTCATCTTGTAAAACACATTACCAAGTGAGCAAATACCAACTCATTATTAATGTCACGTCGAATTTGAAAAATAATTTTGAATTTGACATGGGTTTTGCAAAGCAAACAAATATGGATACTGATATGCGTTTTATAAATTTTCGCATAACATTTTAGCCTCACGAAGAGAAAGTTCAATGTCTGTTTTTACTGAAAGAACCTGTGTAGAATAAAGTAAACATCATATTTTTTTACGTGACTACATCTTAATATCTATAAAAGAAGACTTAAAGCTTCGCGAATCGTCAAGAACACAATATAAAGCTAACAGCGATATAACCTGAAAATCTTGGTTGCTGCTCATTCTATAGCGTACGACAGTACGATGTGCAGTGGAGATGATTATTGCAAAACTTAAAAATGTGGCATACTAAATTTTGACTAAATTATATCAATTTTTGAAATGCAATACAGACATAGTCCTGGCAAGAGCTAGACTACACTAGAGACTAAAGCAGGATAAAAACTTGACCGTTTGAAATATCTAATATTTAGCATAAAGTCCGCCATATATGAGCACGCAAAACATATATGCAGAAGCAGGGGTTCAGTGGACAGCGACCTCTGAGGCCTCGGCACCTTCATCCCTGGTCTACCTCCTGGGGTATCACCCTACTCGCGCCCTGTTATAGGAAAATTTTAGCAAAAATGTATCCTCAGCAGGGGGAAGGTCAACTTTTTAAGCAACCCCTGGAGGACCTCCCTAAGGGCCTTATATACACCAAAGGTGACCTCCCCCGCTGACCTGTTCTAGCTTTCCCCTGATACCTCAAAGCGTCATCATGTATCACGCAAAGGTATATTTTGGAAAATATGAATGGACATTGGTTCATAATTAAAAGATTATACGTTTTTATGAATCAATTAAATTCTCTGGGTTTCGTGGGCTGTATTATTAATCAGCAACTGAACAGGATTATAAATGTAACAGATAGCGATTTATCAAGCACCTGTTACTTGGATTTCTAAGGAATTTCGAAAAGCGCGGCAATACAGCGTCGTTAGATAGCAAGAAATTTAGTAACAAAATTCCTAGCAATGCAAAATACGACGATGTTTAGGCATCGATAAAACTCAGAGAATTAAAGGGCTAACTAATATTTCGTTCACCGATTACTTGGAATAAAAATGTAGATTATATTTTTAAGAACGACTTTTGAATGATAAATGTGGTTTGTTTTCTAATAGCTTTTTATATACCTGTCTCGTGGTTTTCACCAACATGCAGCGTTCACATAATGTTGGGGACATGGATTCGAAAGCTAAAAAATTTACATGATATGCAAACCAATCGAGTCCTTTCATCAAGCGGCAATAAGGCACAAAAAGATTTGAACTGCGAGAACTATTATTCGATTTTGATGATTGTATATTAAAAAAACGGAATTTAAACCATTATATAGTACAAGTAGATGCAACATTAATCTCCTTTGTAGTTTCCCGTCCAAATTACTTATTATTTTTCACGACCACTCTCATTAAAATGTAATTAAATATTATGTAGACTATTTAATTTAGAAATATTTATTTATTATTATTTTATATTTATTACAAATTTTTGTATTATTATTTTTCTTGCATTAAATCTTGATCGCTCAACATTTCTTTTTTAATCCGAATTCGATTCAGTGCTTTAAAACAATTAGGAAGCCAGTGGCCATACTAATCCACATTCTTACATTTTATGTAGAAAACAATTCGCTTTTTTGGCGTTTCTGAGCATTTAGCTGCTCATTATATATATTTTCAAAATGCTCATATTGCACTTAAAATTTTCCATACCTCATTGTATTAAATATACAGCTATTGTTGTTTTAATTATATATATTATATAAATAAAATTTAAACGGTTTTCTAATTAATTTTATATTATTAAGCTAGCAGTTTAATATACAGTAAATTAAAGTAAACGGATGGGTGAGTTGTATTATTTTATAAACTTGAAATATAGGATTTTATAGCTTATAATATTTTAAGGCGAAACAGGCGAATTAATATTAAAGCTTCAGCGCCCTAGTCTAGAAACATATCCTGTTTTAACTCATTTTCTTTCCTTACGAATATTTTCGGTTTACGAATGTTTTCGGAAAAACAAGAAGCTGTATTATTTTTGTTTTAAAGCAGTTTAAAATAAAACTCATTCCAATGTTGCCATCTATCTGGTTTTAAATTTCAAGTTCAAATATTTTCGTTACCTCATATCTACATTCCCTCTTTGTTTAAGCTATTTGTTCTTCTTTAATTCCTTTCGGTTGTTTTATATAAAATATTTCATAGTAATATCAAGCTAGTAGTAATAAAATATTGTTTGCATAAAATTTTGTCATAAAAGTTATACAGAAAATGTAAATAAATAATTACACATTAAAGTATGCGATTATATATATTATTAACGATTAAGCGCTCGTGCACTTTTTTTACCATATTTATGTATATAGATATTTTGATAATAATGTATATATTTTTATTGATAATGCCAAAAATTAATTTTACTAATTATATACAACTACATTGAAAATAGGGTTTTGTGAAATTTAAAAGAAATTTCTTTGGATTTTGCACCACCAGATATTCTTTTAAAATTCAAAGAAACATTCCTTGAGATTCAAAGAATTATTTTTTAAGAATTACATATCTTTGAAATTCATAGATAATTGTTTGAAATTTCACGGAATATTTTTTTTGAATTTTAAAAGAATATCTAATGGTGCAAAATCCAAAGAAATTTCTTTTAAATTTCACAGAATGTATTTTGAGTTTACACTGTTTCATAGTACTGAATATTAAGCATTATATTCCTTTCTATTAAGGACAAGCAATATCCTTGATATTCAGTACAAGATTTGTCTATAAGATAAATTTTTCTTAATATTAGTGAAATAAAGGCAAAATTTCTTTTCTTCGGCATACCGGTAGTTTAGGAAAACGTTTTAATGCTGACTATTAAGGAATATATACTCCATACTGCTAAACAATATATATACCACTTAATATTAAGGAAATTTTGTAATGAATATTTAGGATTAGCTTAAATTATTATACTACAGAAGCAACCTGCACTACAATACACGCCTACTACTTGCCGTATTGCATTATTTAAGTAGCTTTTTGTACAAAATTTAGGTTTTCTATGGAATTTTTTGGTCTTACATTCCTTTAAAATTGTCCTCCAATCTATGACTTGGACCATTTTGTGTGTTCCTTCAAATGGAAGAAGTTTTAACACGCTATCTTCAATCGATGGATGATAAAAAATTTTAATATATGATTTCCTGTAAATTCTTGCCACCATAATATATAAAATAGACATATAACAGATAATGCCGAAGTTACACTAAGGGGCGAAAATAAAATGCGGGCCATGCAATGCTCGATATACTAAGCCTTAGTTTTAGCCTAAGCTAGGGTCCTTATATGAGACATACACTTAACCTAAGTCGGGAGGGGTGGGGGGGGGCTAAAACCCCGAACCCCCGGACGTAAGCTGTTCTTTATCTAACGTTTATAACGCATCGCTCCTCAGTGTTAGTTTGGCCACGGTGAGGATGACTGGTTGACAATAACTGTTAATGTTTACAGTGCTGACATATCTCCACTTGGATAGCAATTAATATAGTCAGGGTTGCGAGCCCATGACATAAATATCATATAAAATGAATCCGACTATGGGGCGAAAAGGAGACATGAATTGAAATGTTCTATTTCGGGTTTATATTGCTTTTCATGTGCTTCAATTACTCAGCAGAAGAGACCCTTAGATATAGATTCTATAAATCATTTGCAAAAAGATTAGCATTGTGAACAAAATAAAATATTTCTAAACAATAGCAGTTCCTATACATTTTATAATTTCTTTGCATAATTTTCTTTGAATAATTACGTAATTCTGCGGTTGATAAAAATGAATCAAACATTGAACAGATAAGACGCTGTTGAGAAAGACTCGTTGAAAATAAATCATTTGGAAAACAACAATAACGCATTGAATTCTCGTTCATTGGTTATGGGAAAACTGTGACAGTGTGTTTGCTCCTGTTCATAGTACTGAGATGCATATTCATAATTCACAATTACATTTAATAATTTCCGTGATTGATAAGAAATGGGTAATGTTGACGATAAACGTAATGTAATTGCTGTACAGGTTCCACCTCGTAATGAGCGGTAAGAGCGGCTAAAAAGCCTATTTTCAAGCCAACCATATTTTGACCTAACTGGAGAGTACCAGTCGATTTATTGCACGCTAAACCGTCAAAAAGGTTCAAAATATTTTTGTAGCGTTTGCCATTAACTGTTTATTATAGTCGTAACTATTGTCGTCATCAGTTTCTCTTATAGCACAGAAGAATCTCCCAACCATATAAAAATTTTGATTGAAGTTGCGGCCAATGTAACCTTTAAGGGTGGAAGTGAAATGCATACCATGCCGTTCTCGATATACTAAACCTAAGCCTTAGTTTTAGCCTAAGCTAAGGTCCCTATATGAGCCATGTACTCAGCTTAAGCTTAAGTCGGAGGCTGCCGCCCCCCGAAAGCCCCGCTCTAAGCTGTTCTTTTTATCATGTTATAACGTCCGGCCCCTAAATGTGACATGGGCCGAAGTTGCAAAGCAAACGATCTTAGCGAAGCGCCTAGTTTAAAGTCTCGTTAGCTGTCTACAAGTTGATGTAAAGCCATGAAGCTGTCATTTAACTAAAATATATGGCTGCCCAGAACATATTTGATAATAACCGCCGCAGCCCAGCAAATGCTACGTTTTGGTACTAAACGTAGCACTTTTTTGTCACTACTTCAACTAATTACACCCGTTGGCCGCTATCACTGGTACTTTTCAAGGAGGCTTCGCGATCATTTTATGTTTATTTTGTAAACTAGAATTTTAATGTAAATTAGAATTTTTCCTATGGTTCGTACGTTTCCAGTCTACCGTTCTAAAAATCTTGGCTCCTAGACTTCTTTTTGTGTCATAGATAAATGACTAAGTTTTGCGATACAGGTCAGTGTCACGTTATAGGAACACTATGTTTTATCGTTTAGCAATAAAGAACAGCATTAACAGTTTTCACCTATGATATGAAGCTAAAAGTCTAAGGGTTTTAGTATATTGAGAACGGCATAGGATGCATGTCACTTTCTTGCCTTAACGTAATGTTAGCCAAAATACTAATATCTTGATTTGTGCTAGTTTTGGACAAAATTTTCATTTGAGAATCTATATACAATCTTAAATTAAAGCGAAATTTACTTTGTCAAATTGTGATTAAAATATAAATAAAATATAACATTATATAATAAATATATCACAAAAACATTAAAATAAACTTTATTAAATATGATACTTACCGTGAAAATTTTAATAGTCATAACTCATTTCTGGGCGATATTACCTTACTCGTTCATGGTAACTGCGGGATCTTCCTCAACTGGTAAGTATTAGCATCATCGTCCCGGGCGAAAGTACACAGTAAATGTCAGTGCAAAATAGTCCTACCACGGTGCAAAATTATTGTACATCGTTTCCTTGAAAGTCGTCTGCAAAACAAAACAGTATTAAATATTTGAACAAGATATTTCACAAATTTGTGGTAATAATGTTATAACAGATTTAAGAAATACTAGTTTATTGTTGATAATTTTAGAAGTATTAAAAATATACCAAAGTTTATTGCGGCTAAAATTGGTACAATTCTACTCTCAATTAGATAAAAACAAACTGCTTAAACGAGACAATTTGCTGGTACCTATATTTCTAAATTTTATCACAAGAAACGATTCTCAAATTTAGAATAAAAATTGTAACCTTCTATCTACCCTTTTACAGAATAATTTCATATAGAACACTACAACTAGGAAAAGTTTTCCCAAATAAAACTTTGTACACAGAATTCTGTATTAATGCATATGATTTTGTCAAAAAGATACAGAAAAGTGGTGGTCAGCTAATTTCAAAACTACGGTAAGCATTGAAGTTTGATATATGAAATCGTCAAAAAAACAATTTATACACACTAAAACCTAAATATATTGATAAAGAAAGTACATATGTCTGAAATAAGTGTAGCTATGAAATTAAAATAAAGATGTTTTAATTAAATTACTTCCACTTTCTGGTTTGTTTCTGGAGTTTTGTTAGAAATAGCATCTAAAACCCCCAAAAAAGAGTGTAATATCACATAAAGTTAGAAATTTTGATCGTAGCACTAAATTTTAGATCATAACTATCAACTTCTGGTACCTATTTCAAAACCCGATAGTAAGAAATACATTCTTTGCCTTCTTATATCAAATCAAATATATATCGAACAGTATTACTGGCCCGGAACATAAGCCAAAAGTTATGTTCTATTATCGCTTGTATTCTTCCTCTACTTTTCCATAGCCATCATGGCCGTGGACACACCCAGTCTTACACTGGTTCCTTCCACTGCACCCTATTTCCTGCTGGTCTTTTCAGCTGCTCAATCGTCAATCCGCTCTATTGTTTTAGGTCATCTTCCCACTCTCGTCTCGGTATGCAAATCTTCTATTGTCTTCCAGTCCTTCCTCTATCAGATGCTCCATCGTCTATCCGTTCCATTATTTTAGATCATCTTCCCACTCCCCTCTCGGTTTGCTCCAACTTCTAAATTGCTTTCAACTCCTCCCTCTATCAAAACGTTCGCCAACGCTTCTCTTCTCATCTGGTCTCCATAGTACTTCAGCTTCATTCTTTTGGTGATGACCACTACTGATTCCGGTCTCTCCGAAGTATCTCCGTCACTCATCCCAACACAAATTCATTGGTCTTTTTTCTCTTCACTCAATCTTCAACATTCTTCCGTAAGACTTTTTTTCATATCTTTGGCTACATAATCGTTTCTATTAGGTATATAACATTGAGAGGAATTGGTATATCGCTCCGAATTGATCTCTAAAAACGCTGAATCAGAATTGAGCTCAAACGACCAATCCTTTCTCGTCTCAGAACAAATAATCCGGCTTTGCCTCAGCGGCTAAGTCAAACTGACTCTGTATGAGCGAGACATCGCAAAGACACAGCCCAAAATGACTCATTCATCGAGTCGAACAAGGAATTTGGGTAGAAGTTGGCTCACCATTTTTTACACTATATCCACCTGGGTACATTGGGGTAATTTCTATATATGTTTCATATATATGTTTATAAGTAAATATTGTATATATGTTTATATGTTTATCTGTATATTTTTTCTATATACGTTTCTATATGTTGTGTTCCAGGCGCGGCATTCGGTTTGGGCAGCTGCGATCCTCGTCAGTTTTACAAGTCGTTTCCGGGTGATAGCTCCAAATTTTATGAATGTGTTGCCATAGAAGATAAAGGATGGTAAAAATAAAATATTTATTTTACATTTTATATTTACGAGGATTTTATTTATTTTAAATAATTTTATTTGAATTTTAAATTGTATTTGGTATTGGTAAAAATTTGGTATGGCAGTTTGTTAGCCTATGTTATGTTCGTATTTCCTGTCGTACAATGATATTTTTTTAAATTCGTGTTCCCATGTATATACTTGCCTGTGTTCATGGCGGATTATTGAGAACTCTAGTACACTATTCACCACCCTGACACTGAAAGCGATTAGCGTCACATTCGTCTAAAGAAGCCATCGCACACCGCTGATAGAACGAATATTTATGACACCTATAATTTATTAAGTTAAAAACACTGAATGGTATCAGTGGAACTTGACTTCAAATTTTATTCAAAGGAGTAGATGGAAGCGATTCGCACGAAGCGTCCCAGGTACTCGACATCAACCATGATTATTTTAAAATATTGACCATTTGTATATATGTAAATTGCCCAACCTTTGATTTTTCGCTCACAATGGATGCTGAGTCATGGATCTGCAAAATTGGGATCAACTAGCAGCACTTCGTGTGGGAGAAATATTGCACATAAAATAATTCAACCCTGTTCAGACAAAAAGTGTTTGCCTATTCTACCATACCGCGGGTAGGGTCCCCTATTTTCCAAGCAGGAGTCCGACTCGAGGGTTAACTCCAATGATGGCGAAATTGTATAATACCGGACCTTGGTGTAGTAAGTAGTATATAGGTCAAATTACTAGTAATTAATGCCTAATTAAAGTATGATTTTGCAGTTCTAGAACTTTAGACAAAGTATAATATAACGCAACTACTTACTAAAAAATTTTATTATTTTTTCTTAATTTGGATGTAGCAAGTCTCTCTTAAGGTAGCCAAATGCCTCGTCATCTAATTAGTGACGCGCATGAATGGATTAACGAGATTCATACTGTCCCTATCTACTATCTAGCGAAACCACAGCGGTGGGAACGGGCACCGTGAAGTCGGCGGGGAAAGAAGACCCTGTTGAGCTTGACTCTACAATTTACTATGCCAGCTCCTCAGTGACTTGGTGTGGGATCATTTAGTCTAACCGCGGGGCCGTTATTGCAGAAATCTTAATTAAGGTATGTCATTTGAATGAAATTTTCTAAACGCTATTAAATCATTATATTTCTTTTTTGCAAGTTCATATACCAAACATTATGTCAGGTTTTAACTATATAATTTCAGGGGGATCCTAATCGGTCAATGGAAAACATCGTCCTGTCAAAATGAAGAACAGTTTGTTGAATCAAAGCAAAATTGTATGAAACGCTCGCGTGTTCGGAAACAACAATCACTTTGTCAGGCAAAACCAAGCGCTGGTGGGTGCGGAGCATTTACGTCGTGTCAAGGTAAGATTCTTATACACAAAGTTGTAACACGGGTAAAGCAGCAAGATAAAATTACAAATACTGCGGCCGATTTAGCAATTACTTTGTCGGGCAAAACCAAGTGCTGGGCAGTGTGGAGCATTTACGCCGTGCCCGGGTAAGTAAGGTTCTTATGCACAAAGCCGTAACACGGGTAAAGCAGAAAGATAAAACCATAGATATAGCGGCTGATTTAGCAAGTAGTACAGTACCCAATAGTGAATTATAAGCGATATGTATTTGTTATATATATTGCACTCAATTTGAAGTATTGGCCAACTATGTATCGAAGCTGCTACGGGCGCAGGGTACATGTCAAACACCACAGCGTGAAGTTTATTTAGGGAAGTAGAGATTTGTTTTAACTACATTGGGAATTGTCTAACAGTAAAAAATTAATATTGCATCACCACTGCATTGCAAAAATGTTGACCCAAATTCTAAGTCATTCCACTTTTAACCGTAAGCTTGAGTTAAAATTGCGCCTTTTAATTTGAGACAAGATTTGTGTCAAACTTGACTTACAGTTAAGTTAAAGTTTATTTAACCCAAGCGCAGGGTTACGAAAGGACCAACAATTGACCGAAAACCTAAACTCAAATTGAATACAAAGCTTGACTCAAATTGAATAAATTTTAACCCAAGAGTAGGTTTAAATGTGGCCGACTGAAAATTCAATATTTGACTCAACGTTTTTGCAGCTTACACATGTTTAGCTGTCCAAATGAATGTATCTGAAGAAAATTTTAGTGGGAATAAGAGTCAGACCTATGAAAATGAAGTGCTAGAACGGTTTTCAGTTTTCGAAGGTGTATACAGATGCGAAGTACACATTTGACGACACATTGCGGATACGAAGATATTTATAGATCAGACTTTGAGACTGGAACATTACCGGGGAAAACAGAAACTTTAACTGCTACACCATAAATGCTTTTCAAGTAGAATATTGTAGGAAAATTCATAACTGAACAACGGCTAGTCATGCAGATTGCGAATGGTGTGGTTTTGAGACTACTCATATTGCTAGTTCCATGTCTTTATGCATTTCGCTAGAAAAAGCCGTATTTTCACTAGTTTACATTATGAAAGAGGTAAATTTGGTGATTTTCTTTGCATTATCGGCACTCCCGAACTGATTCATGGATATTATTAATTTTAGGTACGGTGTTTAGGGTTATGGGATTGTATAACACAGCTTTTGTTTAAAAATTAATTTTAATTAGTTATCTAGTTAATTGATTCATCAATTGATTGACTGATTGATTGATTGATTGATTATTAGTTTTGCTGTTGCAGCGAACAACATCAATCCACGCATTGGCGGATCGTGCAATTGGCAAACGGCCGCACTTGCTCCAGTTCAAGATGATCCTCGCTCGTTTCTGCAGTGTATCCCGAATGCAGTCGGTCAGCCGTGTGGCGCGTGGCAAAATTTGGAATGTGGTTCATCGAATATCCAATTTAATCCAACGATACAAATGTGCGCCGTCGAAAATGGTATGTTTTAGCAGAGTTGCAATGGATGGTACCTTGTTTTCTGGAATTCTATTTCAATTTTAGTTATGACAAAATCGCAAGATCTAGTCGTCATGAATTATAGCTTCCCATTTTTAGTATATAGTTCCCACGATTTTACTGGGGTAGAAGTTTAGCACCACTTAGGACAAGGTAAGGCCTTGTCAATAAGCCCAGTTCAGTGTGTCCGTCCAACGAACCCTTGTTGGAAAAGTGTATATGACAATAGACAAACGCGTGTCGAAGGCAGGTCATATTCCTGTGGCAGTGTGAGAAGTTTCGCTGTTAGTAATAAAAAGGTGGTTGCATTTTTTACTGCATTATCTCGATCACCGTTTTTACATACAGTGATCAACCATCTGTGTTTGTTCAGCAAAAGTGGTTTGACGGTTCCGTGGATATATAACTATGTTATAGCAGAGGTGTGTGCAGGTCGGATATCCGAGGACCGGGCTGGGTACTGGCTTAAAAGTTGAGTACATGGGTAGCGGGTAACGCGTGGCTACCCGTAGTCTTCACAACTCCACGTTTTAAACTCATGTTTTCGCACACTCATTGTGTTAAATTTGAAAATTTTAGGCCCACTGTTATATTAAGTTTGAGAATATTATATGCTTATAATCAGAGTTGTAAGCGGGGCAGGACATATTGCCTCAGCACGCTCCGTCCCGCTGCCCCCGCCCCGCAACTTGTTAATCAAACACAAACACACTATAAATGTAGGTAGACAAAGCTAAGATGATCTGTACACATTAGTTTTACGTTTTCACCGTAATTAATATCTAATTTCTACTCGAAACTAATTATAAAATTACAAAAAAACTTTATTGGAGTAAGCAACTAAATAAGAAATTTACAAAAATATATTATTCCAAATAACCTTTCCAGTCAGTATGGCATATTTTCAGGTGATCTAGGATTAATCTGGTGCGGTCGTGCAAAATTCTCGCCATTACTATTTGCTGAGCATCGGTAAGTTTCATCGTGTTAAAAACCGTGAAATGAGGGAGATCACATGGCCCAGTAAATATCACAACCAAAACTTCCCGCGATCGTAATCATTATTTGAATTGGGTTTTTCAAAGGTTGTGCTTCTTGATTTGGGCACGTTTTGAAGGGATAGATAGCGTTTAAACTCAGCGCAGAATGCAAGACCTTGTTAGTGGGTACCGTCGCTGCTAGGTTTGTGGACATCACAGATGGAACCTGGTCATCTATACGTGACCCGGTGACCCGGTCGAAGGTGGTGACCCAAGTGACGCTGTGAGGTGAGCCGGTTACATCTCTGATGGATACAGAAGCTGTTGAAAAAATACGAGAGTCTCACAATTTGCAATTGTTCCCCACACTCCGCATTGCCGGAAAGCTTTCGTTTTAGGTAGGAGGTTCGGAGTTATCAAAGTGTATCATACTTCTGGCCGTGTTTTCCGTCACAGTGAGAGTGGCTGCCAAAGAATCACATAAATGAAGCTTATCACAGCAGAATGCTCTTGTAATGTATAAAAAAAGAAAATAAGGAGTGTAGTAGTGGGATTACCTTCCTTTGGGACGGACCCCCAAGCCAAATCTGCCCCACCCTCTCTAGTACACTGCACCATGAATTCGTACCCTTCCCTCCCGTCCAACTCACCGCAGCCCAGGTGCGCGTAAACATTGTAGCAAAAATACACAGAGATAGGGTGAAAATTCGCAAAAAGACGATATGCATAAAATTTGTAAAAAATACCTTAATGTAGAAAAATTTATCGCAAATTGGCAAAAATTCTGAGAACATTTTGTAAAATTAGGAAAAATTTTGAGTCCCTAACCAAATAAAAAATGTACACCCCTTGAAAGCCTCATTCCCCCTTCCGTCCACCATCAACAATACTCTCTCGTAAACCGAGGGGCCCGACGCATTTTTCGACGCCTATAATAATACTAACTATCCCCCAATTCACGTAAATGTTGAAAAAGCTTTTATCGAAACGGGTTTGTCTACACTCCGTGGTCGTTGGTCTTCCTCGAGAGGTTGGATCTCTAGGCAACAAAAAACACTTAAGAGGTACAATATATGCACGACGTATATCGTACTGAATCAAACGCACCGCAGAGTAAATTTTAGGTGGTTTTGTTCTGTTTCAGTGTAATGTGTGTAGATACTTCAAAGTTGAGACTTCTACGAAAAGCTGCATTATATTGACTGTTTTTAAGTAAGGTTCACCAGCATGATATTCACAACTTAATGAATGTCTTTAAAATAGAAAGTAACCTACTAACAAACCAGATAAACAAAAACTAGTAATAACTTTAAATTTAATAATATTAATATATATAGTATCATCAGTTTTTCTTCGTATAGGTGTATATATTTTAAATAAAGTAATAAAAAGAGCCTTGTTCCAGCAAGTTAGAATTTTAGCAGGTAGACGTGTTGCTTTTTTGTAAATGAAAATTTATTTTATGAATTTCAGTCCCGAATACGTGTGGCAACGCAGGTGCTCCAGTTTGTGGCTGCAACGCAGCCCAAGAGTGTCCGGCATCAACGTCGTGCAATCAAGGAACGTGTTGCCAGCCATTGCCCATACCAGGTAAGCTTTAACCCGTGCGTCACAGCCGTGGTACCGAGGGCTGTGACCCACTTCAAGTTTTATATGGTGATCCTCCATCTTCCCGACCCATTTTACAACAGTAATAATTTTTTAACTTGTAATCGTCAGATCATTTGTTTTACTTAATTCCAGAATGTGTAGGTGTGGGGACGTCGTAAACGGGAGGGGTGGTCTGACCCACCACCCCCACATTTTGCTGAGAAACATGAAAAAATTAACTAATGGAATTATAACAAAATGAAAGTGAACGACCGCTCCTCCCCCAAACTTTTGCCGACCCCAACTTTTGAGCGGCTTGCGAAGCCCTGGTGGGTGCTAGCCGCCCAGGATGAAGTTTTTGGCGATTCCTTTGTGTACAACGTAAAAAAGCTTAATATTTGAATTGACGCACCATACAAAGTGATCCAAACTGTGGCCCATGTCAACTTTAGGGGCCTGACGTTATAACGTTAGAATAAAGAACAGCTTAGAGCGGTGGTACGGGGGCGGTAGCCCCCCGACTACGCTTAGACTTAGTACATGGCTCATATAGAAACCTTAGCTTAGGCTAAGACTAAGACTTAGGCTTACTATATCGAGAACGGCATAGCATGCATTTCATTTGCGCCCCTAAAAAGGTTACATTGGCCCAAACTGTCGCACAAAATTGACAAGTTTTCTAAAGCGAAAAATATTTAACAAACTGTATCGATTTTGTTTTCACATAATAATGTTTGCTCGTAAAAACATTTTAATGGTCCGAGTTAATGTGCTGTAGTTTTGGGGTTAAATTTTTAAAGGCTCCTGTTACACATAATGGATTAAATTTTGATAATGAATCCAGCGTTGGGGTCTTATCGGCTGTTTAAACAGAAAAGCAATTATTAACGTTCAGTTTCATTACGATATATCATTGTTGTCAAACACCTACGGGTGAATTATTGATGTACTACACTGGAAAAACGCTGAGTCAAATTTTAACTCGGTACAACTTAAGACATATTAGAGGCTTAGTCTTACGAATGTTTTACTCGAACTAGAATCAAAACTTACTTTTTCTGAACCCAAGTTTGTCTTACACGATTATCGAAACTAATTTTAGGTCCGCCTAAAGCTTGGCTGAGTCAAATAATTCTGACTAAAGAAGTTTAAAACTTACTTATTCTCTCGTTTGTATAACTAACAGGTTTATTCAATGTTCTAGAAGCGTCTTGTCATAATTTGTTGTGAGTTCTTGTCGAAGATATTGTGTAAAAATGCAATCTAAATGTCTTAAACACCTAAAAAGTTTGACAAGTTATTGCTGTAATTGTATTCAAATTTGTATGAGAAATGTCCACAGATATTATCCAGGTAGCACGGGTCCGTCCCCCCACAGCAAGATTTCAACTGAACCACAGAACTAGCGGACCCCCAAGATTCTGGATAGATGTTATCCGAAAGAACATTTAAAACTAAATTTGATATTTTTATCAGCAATATATTTTACTCAAAAGTTATATATTCTCAAAAGGGCCATTATCTTTGCCAGTGTTGACATTTGATCTCAAACACGTATCTATTGACGTTTTGGCTTTGTGGGGAAAAATTTGAAGACAGTATAAATTTGAAGACAGTAAAAATAAATGGTGAGGGAGGCAGCGATAATTTAGCCATATTTCGCTCTTACATAAGTTCAAATGTATATTCATTTGAATTGTCCCATTGGTTTCGATGCGGTAAACGGTTAGCCCTTCGGGTAGCGCCCCATTTGAGCCATATTTACCAACTCCGCACGAGCATCGAAAGCATTGCCAAACTTTTTAGCAATAATGAGCAATCTGTAACAAATTTGGGCAAAATATAAGCAGTTTCGACATTCTCAAAAGTTTACTGGCCGCACTAGCCTGGCTTCCCTTCGCCGAAACAATATACCCTTAAACTTTGGTCGCATATGCCAGCCCCCCCCTCCCAAATTTTCGATGGATTTGCTCCCTCCACTGGTATGTTCAATTTCAGAATTAGCTTATAGCTTAATCTAATAAATGTCAATGCAATATTGATTGAAAATTTTAGATCTGCTACAAACCTTGCCTGCACAACTTCCTCAACAGCGGCTGGTTTTCGACTGCCCTTGCGGAAACCTTCCAGCTGCACCTTCGTGTGGCACTAACTGTATGGCACCAAATGAGTGCTATCAAGGAACAACGTGTTGCCCACCTTGTGACATCACCCGACCAGCACCTGTTCTACCCCAGCCGATACACTCTGTATGTCCATGTGAGCAAACTCCTGTTTCAACGTGTGATCAAGGATGTGGCTTACCGAATGTTTGTATCGAAATTTTCTGTTGTCCACCTTGCCAACATCCGCCAGTACCGTTTACCCTATCTCTTTGTCCTTGCGGGCAGCTACCCGTTTCATCCTGTGATCTGGGATGTTCTTCGCCAAACGCTTGCATTGAAACGTATTGCTGTCCTCCATGTGATTCGTTTCAAGAACCTCCTATTATAATCCATTTACCACCTCCCGTGTTACCGCCTCCTTCTCCACTACCTCAATGTCCGTGTAGCCTACCACCCATCGCCAGCTCATGCGCAAGCGATTTTTGTCACGAACCAAATTATTGTGTTCAAAATTTGTGTTGTTCCCCGTGTAAAGCTGCCGCTCTACCGCAACTCCTGCCACTCCCAACATGTCCTTGTGGTGACCCTCCCGTCTCAGCATGCGATCTCGGATGCACCCCGCCCAACAGCTGTGTAGAGCAGTCGTGTTGTCCACCGTGCTCGGTTCAGCTATCAGCTGCAGTGGTCCCATCGCCATGCCCTTGCGGCAACCAGCCAATCTCCAACTCGTGCAACGCCGGATGTCCTTCGCCAAATATCTGCACATTAGACGTATGTTGTGCACCGTGTGAACCAGATGTAGTTGTACCTCAATCGTCATGCCCGTGTAGCCAGCAGCCGATTGCTCCAAACTGCGACTCATGTCCAGCTCCGAACTCGTGTTCTGTCGACAACGATTGTTGTCCTCCATGTTTGCTACCTCTGGCAAGAAAACAGCCTAGCGGTTGCCCATGTGGCTTACCGGTTCGGCTGAGTTGTGCCGACGGCTGTGGCTATCCGAATCAGTGTGTGGCTAACATGTGTTGTCCTCCGTGTGGCGAAGAACAACGCGCAAATAACGACTTTCTACTGACGAACCAGATGGAAAGCGCAATGCGTCAGGAAGAGAAGCGGGTATGTTTATAGTTTCGTTTGCATGATCCAAAGGGCTTAGAAACGGGGGTGATTTGTAAGAAAAGTGCTTAGCCTTGCAGCTGCCAATACTCGATATGAAAGATTTCAGCTTAATTTGCGGCTTTTATAGGACGCAACAGACCCGTTCCGTCCTTGAGTCGAAGTCGTCTGATACTAATTTCTTGTCGCCTTTAGACCCGTCCATGAGTCGAAGTCATCTGATACTGATTTATTACAGGCTCTAACACAATTATATTTTAAATATTGGACTTTTCTTTTGCCCGTAACATACCCGTAACTTTCGGATCAATTTTTTGCGGCTTGGTAGATTTCTCGTGGAGTGCCGCTGACAGTTGAAATTACAATATTGACGTTTTCAGATAAACTGGAAAATTTGGCTACTTACTTTGAGAATTTATATAACTCTAAAACGCGTGGCTTACTCAATTTGTTTTTCAACACCTGTATATAATTCGAAAATGGTTTGACGGTTTGAAGTTAAATCTTACCTTTGGTGTCAGGCCAATGATATATATTTAGCCTATACTATTAAGCATAAATTTTGATAAAACGTTTGGAACTTAAAAAGTTGGAAAATGAGATGCATACATTTTGCTTAATAGACACATTTCCACAGAAGTAGAGCTAATGAACGATATATCTCGATGATTCGATGGACCGCAATGTCACGTCCATTTCACTGTATAAAGGAGTCTTAATAACGGATTACGTTCTAAAGTTTACTTTCAATTGCTTTTTCATTAATGCCTGCGGACCCGTAGACCCATTAACGTTTCCTGGACCCCGAGTCCTACAAGAGCCAACGGTGAAGATACGTTTTGAAATTTCATGTAGTCTTTCCTAGGCGTCCGTTGAAAATTGTTTCATCGTGTAGTTTTATGAAGGAACGAAGTCATAGCCGATCCAAGATTTGAAGTGATTTAAACAAACAATACGGTGTTGCACAATTTATTATTATTATTATTATTATTATATATATGTAACAGGGCCGCTTCGGCCCTGTCACGAGCATTTCAGGACTTTTGCACTGAAAATTTGGATCGGGACGCGTTGGTATATAGCTGCTTACATATACAAGGGTCGCATTGTATCAGACAATCGTTTCGTATAAAATATCGTTCAAAATAATTCGCTTACAATAAGGGAAGGTTTTGTATAAAAGTATTGTCTATAATAACGAAACAGTTTGTATAAAAATATTGTTAAATATTAATGAAACATTTTGTATAAGAGTGTCAATTATATTAATGAAACATTTTGTATGAAAGTGTCCATTATAGTAATGAAACATTTTTGTATAAAAGTGTCGATCATATTAACGTAACATTTTGTATAAAAGTGTCAATCATATTAACGTAACATTTTGTATAAAAGTGTCAATCATATTAACGTAACATTTTGTATA
>JASANE010014267.1:0-32693 GCA_030248225.1 Trileptium ribeirensis
GCGTATATGCCATGCCCACCAGTTGCTTCGGATCCGGGTAGCTGGAACGGCCCGAATTAACCGACGGCGGGACGCTGCCGTTTTGTCAGGGCTGTTAGGGTTCGCATCTCCGTTCCTACACACTATGCCTGGAATACACGTTAGCAGTTGCATGTTAAAACATCTGGAGGGACTTTTAGAGATCGTTGCCCGGGTTATCAACGCAATGAGCATTAAACAGGCAATTACGGAGGTATATCGGTCTCAAATTCCTATTCTTCAAACATGCATCGTATGCGAGGAACGACATAGTCCAAATTTTATGCCTGGGGAAGAGTGTGCTTTTATCACTTATCACGGCGAATGGGATTACACCGGAATCTCTCCGCAGATTATGGAACCATTAGAAGGGACGGGACAGTATCCATTCGATCAAGCAGCACACAGGGATTACACACGGCGTACGAACCCATAGCGTATAGGGAAGCAAACTTAGAGTTCTTAGAAACCGTAGTAGGCGCGCCGTACTTATTGGACCATCTAGTTACGGAATTTGACGAAACCGGACCCAAGTTTCCGGTGCAGTCGCTACATCACATCGTGTACGCTATAATGGCTAACGCCCTTTTCACCGATATAGATAGTAAACCCAAGCGCGAAGAACTATTGTACCTACGACTATTGTGGCTGCGTAAGCCCGCTCAAAACATTTGGCAAAATGACCCATCAGAAGTCATGGACTTAATTCCAAACATGGACCATGACGCGGACATAACATTCATTGACGAAGAAGAACTTGAAAGTGAGTTGAGTGCAGTACTCAGTGACGCCAGCGATGACGAATTGGACATGCCAGCAATTGACTCACTCGACCCTGACGATCTCATCTCTGACCTGAGTTTCTCTGTGGACACTGAACCTGCTAGCAACGGACATGACGATGCTATTGACGGGAGTGGCCGAGCATCACCGACCAGGTCGGTACGGTCCTCTCCAAACGTATTTGGACAGGGTATAGAAGCTGCGGTCGGACTGCTAAACAAGGGAACTGAAATAATGGGATTGTTACTCGCTCTGCTAATCCTTCATCAGTTAGGGCAGACTCACGCTATTGCTACACCATTCTCGGACCAGCTTAGGAGCTATGGTGAACCAACAAGTGGGCACGTTAATCGAACCGCAAGGTTTAGTAATAACCGCTTCGCAATCCACCTTTTTACCAATCATTTTACGGCTATCCTTAGATGGACTACAACCTAGTAGGCAAGCCACTGGTATGGCGTGGTGTGTATACACTCCAAGGGGTAAACTATGTTTGGGGAACTGCTGTCCAAACCCAAATTGTACTACCATGCCGGATTTACAACAGAAAGTTCAAGAATTAGAAAGGGAATTAAGGAGTACCTATCAAGGTGTATTAGATACTAGTTATTACATGGCATTAATGCGCGAATATTGCGAGGCGAATTCTCATCTTTGCGAGGAACATAAGATTAGAAAGAAACGATTTCTCGCTGCATTAGCTGGAGCCGCAGGCGTAGTAACAGGATTTTTAGGTGTCGGTGTAGCGTTCACCAACGCTGTACACCTTAAGGACTTAAATAAGCATGTGCTAGCGTTATCTAAAGAAATGAGGAACACATATAATGTCGCTTATGGTAATTCGCGAGCGATCATGAAATTAACGCACGCTAATGAGGAGTTATACTCATTTTTACATCATGAGATGCAGGAGGTGGTCACTATGATCGACCAGGTAAGGTGCCAGGAGGAACGCTATATTACGGAGGTTCACCGCGAGCTAGTTAACCATATGTTTCGCACCAGCCTTAGATCATCGGTTGACGCCGTCATGGAAGCCATGATGAGCGGTCAACTATCACCGAAAGTAGTGGACGCTTCCACACTTAAGAATTTATTCCAAAAGATCTCGCAGATAGCGCAGACCATTTTAATACGCGAGCCTGCATTGGCATACCAATTTGGGCAAATCTACCCAGTGCACATCGACCTCTGCGCATTTGAATTTGCCTTTATACTGCGGGTTCCGTTAGTCACGTCGGACGACGTCCGACCCTACTTTCGAATTTACAATGTCGGTTGGAATGTTCCAGAGCGCAGCGCTCACATGAAATTACCACTACCTGACTACGCTACACGGATAGAACGAGCGCGGTACGAAGTACTAAAATTACATGCATGCAACACGCGACCAGGCATTGCCTTCTGCGAGATACATGCACTTGCTATGGACCATACATCGTGCTGCTTGGACTGGATTATCATGGGCGAGGACGCCCCAGAGGAAGCTCGTCAACTCTGCAAGAACAGTGCAATGGTCGGGCCAATGGCAAACCATACAGACGTCTACACTACAGCACAAAGAGTGCTAATTCGAACTGCTGAACGTAAGGCTGTCGTCTCCAAGAAGAAACATCTTACTCACGTCACCCGAGGAGAGACGATTGACATCGCTGACAACGGAGTCTTATGGTTGTCGCATAATAACTATACCCAGCTCGTGGTTGGGCCACTTATGCTGGCTAGAACACTAGACGCGCAGGAAGTCACCATCCATATTGGACCTAACATTACTGTCCATGACTTTCCGGACATACCGCTCAAACCAGTTGCTTGGAGCTCGTTGGAACACGCCAAAGCGACGAACTTACAAGTCCAACAAATAGCAGACGAGCAGCTGAAGAAGGTAATTGACTTCGCATACATCACCACCACTGGCGTAGCTCCTTACTTATGGATGCTCATTGCGCTAGCAATTGCCGGAATAGGGGCAATAATCTATTTTAGGAAGAAAGCCGGATTCTGCCCTAAATGTATCAAGGGACGCCTACAGCGTTGGTGGCAACAACGACCATGTGCTCGGGAGGAACTAAGGCGACCCGAATTACATGTTAAGACGGACAATGAGTATGGCACCGCAAACATGCCCCGACCAACGGTTTCAGCTCCAGCTGCTTCCACCGAACACCTCGAACTACGTACAATGAGTCCTCGCCGCTCAGCACGAATAAACGCTACCAACGAAGACGAAAGCGTCGTCGTAGTAGAGCCTACTGAATTATTCGTAGTATCCGAGCGATCCCAATGTCGAGGACACCGCACCGTAGCATACCACCGACAGGGCAATGCAATACATCACATGGACGCACCCTTGCTCATCAACGCATTTGTGTACCGCACGCCAGTATTTACACTAATAGATACAGGGGCAGATGTTTCCATCGTATCGCAGTATTTGGTAAATAAGTTAGGTTTCCAGCCGCAACCTGACGATTCCACCAGGATAGTATCTGCCACCAAACAGGAATTACCATTAGATGGCAGCATAAGTGTACCTTTGTCGATCGGATCCATAAAGATACAAACGGAATTCTTTGTCACTAAAACAGTACCTTATCACTGCATCATAGGGACAAATTTCATGTCCCAGTTGCCAAAGTGTATCATAAATTTTAAGGAACGTTGCCTAGAAATAGCTGTGGATGAGGAAGAGGCTAAGATACCTTTTGCAGGTCTAGAGCGCTACGACCCACCACTAATTGCAGTAATGTGCCGGAAGCTCACCACAATAGAACCGAACACTGAAACATTTATCAATGCGATCCCCGAGATAGCTGAAACAGGCGTAGGACCGGCACTATTTGTGCCCGCACCAGAAATGGTTGACATCGCCATGGCACATGCATTGGTGTTAAGGAGTCAAAGAACCATACCAATTGCAGTAATTAACTTCGGAAATACACCGGTCACTATTTATGCCGGACAAACGATAGGTCACATTGAGGTAATGATGAACCCCAACGTGCAGTTCTGGAAGGACACAAACAAAAATTTGATCCGGTATGAGGAGCACAAACCCGCCAAGCAATTAAATAACATTACTGCACACCCTGAAAGAATCATCCAACACATAGAGGCAGGGAAGAGGTCAATTGACCATGAAAGAGCTCAAACGGTCTTAAGTAAAATAGACTTCGATAAAGCACTATTGTCGCCGTTTGAACTAAAACAATTGAAAACCGTAATTGCTGAGAACGCAGATGTGTTCAGCACGCACGATTTCGATTTAGGACGCTACACAGAACATAGGCACCGCATAGAGACCGGAGATGCTAAGCCAATCAAGCAAGCCCCGTATCGATTGGCACATTCCTTACGCGAAGCGCTTAGAGAGGAACTAAATAGTATGCTAGATGCGGGACTAATATCACCATCAAGCTCCCCTTGGGGATCACCGATAGTATATGTGACCAAGAGTGACGGCTTACTCCGACTCTGTGTGGACTTTCGGAAGGTAAACACAGTGGCAGAACAGGACGCATATTCATTGCCTAGAATAGACGATATATTAGGATGCCTCCGAAACACCAAGCTAATGTCTTGTTTAGATTTAAACTAGGATTTCTGGCAGTTGGAGTTGGATCCGGAAACAAAGGATAAAACCTCCTTCGTGACAGTTCATGGACAAGATGAGTACAACGTCTTACCTTTTGGATTAAATTCGTCCCCAGGAGCTTTTCAGCGTTGCATGTCTATGATCTTGAAGGGTTTAGAGTGGGAAAAATGTTTGATTTACATAGATGACATACTAGTATTCTCACCAACGTTTGAGGATCACCTAGCCGACCTAATCAGGGTTTTCGACCGTTTTAGCAGAGCAAACTTAAAATTAAAACCATCAAAATGCCACTTTGGCAGAGGTAGTCTAAAGTATTTAGGACACATAATTAGTACAGAAGGCGTAAAACCAGACCCAGAAAAGGCAATAGCAATTGAGGAATTCAAACGCCCGGAGACGCTGAAGCAGCTTCAAAGTTTCCTGGGACTAGTAGGCTACTATCACAAATTTATACCAAACTACTCAGATATATGTGAACCATTGAACGAACTAAAACGCAAGGATGCAGTATTTAAGTGGACTCCTAAGTGCGAGGACGCCTTTAAGAAACTAAAACAGGCGCTACTAGATGAACCCGTGCTAGTGCACCCCGATTTTACACAGCCGTTCATTCTACAGACGGACGCTTCAGGATACGCAATGGGTGCAGTGCTCTCGCAAAAAACTAAACAAGGCCTTAAACCCATTGCATATGCAAGCAAAGCTCTATTAGATTATCAACCCAGATACCCCGCAATCGAAGCCGAGGCTCTCGCAATTAGATGGGCCGCGCCACACTTCAAGCATTACTTGGTAGGGCACAAATTTCATGTCGAAACCGATCACAAACCACTAAAAGCCTTGTTTGACAAACCGCCCAGAAATTCACGCTTATCTCAATGGCGCAGTGAATTACTACTTGAATTCGGAGGATTTGAAATACTCTATAGGCCAGGTAAAGAAAACGGCAATGCTGATGCTTTGTCGCGGGATCCTAGATACGATCCATGGATCTGGGCGAGGAACAAGGAGATACTTATGAAATATTAATGATGGGCCGAGGACGACCCACCGGACCTCGCCCACCAACAACCTGCGCAGCCTGGGATCAATCGCACCTGCCGTATCCCGTACGCACAGTGACTCCGCTCGCAACTGGGGCGCCAACGGCAGTAATAGGAAGCCCGATCGCTCCCCCAGGACAGCCAAATCCCGAGGCAATTCCATCGCAACTAGTTCCCGACACGCAGATAACTACAGTATCCCCAGCAACACTAACGCAGCAAGCAGCAACGCTAAGCGCGATCCCAATCAGGATGGATCCGGGCGGAACACCAGCAATGCCAATACGCACTACAACCATCTCGGGTTCTGGAGTCGGACCTCAGGCTCGAGGATCCAAAAGGCCACACCGGCCCAATCAGAAACCGTAGGACTAAGAGCAACCACCCTACCGACAGAGCAGGAATTTGATAGGCTCATGAAATTAATGATGCACTATGAAACTGAAATATTACCAACAGTTAAGATCGAGGACGCACAAGACACCCACGAAAACATATATTTGCCATTCTTTTCAGACCTCCCAGATTTTAATTTAGTACGGCTTTTGCCGTACATCCAAAGAAAGGACCCAGAGCTGGGTCCTATTTGGTGGTATTTATACAACAAAACTCGGCCCAAGGCCGAACTAGGCGCACTAAGAATAGAAATGCGAGCTCATTACTTCGAGCTAGCTCAGGACACCAAAATATTATATATGCATCCGTTACAGCCAGGTGATATAAATTACAAACTGTGCGTCCCAATCACGTTAGTACAGCAAGTTCTCAAACACGAACATAACACCTTGTACGGAGGACATCCTGGCCGCGATCGGCTACTAGCAAAATTAAAGCAATTTTACTACTGGAAGGGTATGTCTGAGCACGCACAACAATGGATCAGGCGATGCACTCTATGCCAATCCGCGAAGGACCCAATTGCTCGGATAACCACCGGATTGGGTAGGGTTCCGTTGGCAAATCAACCAATGTATCGTGTATTCGTAGACATACTCGACATTCAAGTCCGGTCGCAAGCGGGTAACCGCTATGTTATTGCTTTCATCGATCAGTTCACAAAATTCGCGATAGCAGTGGCAATAAGGCACCAGGATGCACACACAGCCGCACACATATTCTTATATGAGGTAGTTAATAAATACGGAGCTCCCAGGGAGCTATATTCTGATAGAGGAGGTGCTTTCACCGCACACATGTTTGAAAGCCTGTGCCAGGAAATGCACATATTTCGGCACATGAGCTTAGCTTACCACCCCCAAGCAAATGGAGAAATTGAAAGATTTAATAGAACACTATTATATTTACTGCGAGTAAGTGTACCACAAAATGATCATCACTCATGGGATGTATCATTACCGTTTTGCATCATGGCTTATAATTCATCAGTACACACAGCAACAAAATATCCACCATTTTTGCTCATGCATGGATTCTCTCCTAGGCTCCCTGGAGAATACGACATGCATAGCGCAGCTACAGGATACACCGGAGCTCATTCCTACAGAGCCAACGCGCAGCGCTGGATGGCTTCTATTAGGGAACGCGCATACCGGTCAATGAGAGCCGCTCAAGAGATAAATCAGCTAAGGTACAATAGGCGAACCAGCGAACCTCGCTATCAGACAGGTGAGTTAGTTTGGGTCTATAGGCACGACACCACACCAGGAACATCTAGAATACTTACGCCTCGTTGGTGTGGACCGTACAAAATACTAGGATCACCCCGCCATGCATGCGTGTAAGGATGCATTCTAATCCGGAGGGCATGGAACATGTCGTGCACATCAATAGGACAAAGCCATGTTTTAGGGCATTAGATCCAGTACCTAATGTAGGGGACTGGCTAGGTCAGGTACACGCTTCTGTATTAGGAAGGTGACTGAACGAACCAACCCAACGAATTATCGCTGATAGGGATTTCGTTACTGAAATAGAACCCGTAGATGGAGTAGCAGTACGCACAATAAGAACAGCAGTCAGTGATAGTTCAGATACTGAGAGTATGGAGATGGGTGACCCCAATGACCCCAACATATATCGCCGGACATACGCAAAGATTGAGGCCGAGCAAGCAGCGATGGAACACATCGAGTATAGGACGGACGACTACGAGCCGTAGAATCCAAGGACAGTCAGGAATCGGATTCCACTGACTGATCCAGATAGAGAAATAGAACCATCTTGGCCACCAATATCGCAGGAACAGGTTACTAGCCAAGAGGTTTTTTCGGACATACCAGAACCTGGTAGCCAAGACACTCAGGTAGAATATGGACAACACACCGTACCAGTAACCGCAATGGAAAGAATAGTGGCCACCAGCGAGGAGGTTCCATTCGGCGTACCGACTGTAGGTGTAGGCATACTTGAAGGACAACATTTCTACCCAGCGGACACCACGCTATCTACTACGCCACGCGGAGCTTCATGCGGAATTGTCGTACCCGGCCCGTACACCTCAGGGGATCTGCGCTACGCAATCATGCTCGCTGCTCAGGACCATCCATTGTTTCAATCACGACCAGCTGAGCATATCATGGCATCACGGCTGCGGGTACCAATGGAAATGTCAACCCAAACGGTAGGGGACTATACCACAATACGTCTTTATAGCGCCCCACCAGCAGCTGCCGACAGGCCTATGTCTCCCCATCAATATGTTTTTCGCGAAGCAGCCTTTACTCAACCACCACCAGGGTCACCAATGTCCAGCTATCTATCGGAAACATCTGGTGAAGGTACCACGACGGACGTGAGAGCAGCCGAAGCAGACGACGAACTAACCAGCCAGACATCGCAGGACCCCTCTTCAGCTTAACGACGCGGTCAAGCAGGACAGGAGACGTCCAGTAGTAGTTCTAGGACGCCTACTACGCAACCAGGAACCTAGGACTCACTAAGCGACTTCACGCTTGCGGAATCAAGTAGCGAACCACCAGCACACCGAATGGGGATCGTTCACGCTGTAACGTTAGGTACCTCTTCCCGCACACGAGCGCCACCGGAAGAGCTAGGAAAGGCACTTTTTTGACGGACCACGCTACGGAAACAAGTTACACCAGCACGAGGAACTTCAATCATCCAGTTTGGTACCACTGACCAGCCAGGACCATCCACAATAACAATCACTGAACTGACACACCCTACCACCGCTATCACTATCTCCTTTGAGGTGTTACGCCTTAGCGAGGTCCCAACCAGGCACCTACTACATCGCCAGGCCAGGGATCGGGTCTTTAGGCCATACGGCGCAGCATCAGACGAAGAGGTAGGAGACGCCTTACGCAGACATAGACGTGTAACTTTCCAGGAACCAGGGACGACCATCACCGAAACGGCAGGAACAACAGCCAGGCTAGCCTCTACCACACGCACGCAATCCACCACTGTCACCACTTCAATGACAAGTGCACCAACACCAACCCCACGACAACTTTTAATGGAAGGACGCTCGCCAGGTAGGACCCAGCCACCAACCTCATTTCCCCGATATCCTTCCAGCCAGGAGTTACACCCTGCAGCTTGGCGACGACGAACACCCCGACCACCACCCTATGAAGAGTCTGACTCGGACGACCCTGACCTACGGGTGGACTAATCCTAATCATACTCGCACGTACCTCAACACAAGTGAACACGACAGGCCAACAAAAAAGAGGTAGAAGAGGGGATCAAGAACACATTCACAGGTAAAC
Source organism: Trileptium ribeirensis (assembly GCA_030248225.1). Taxonomy (NCBI): domain Eukaryota; kingdom Metazoa; phylum Nematoda; class Enoplea; order Enoplida; family Thoracostomopsidae; genus Trileptium; species Trileptium ribeirensis. Next base: position 9,138 of record JASANE010014267.1, read on the forward strand.
AAAGCTATTATACTCCGACTTATTCCGGTATACACATTATAGATGCGACGAAGCTACAGCACCAACGACATCCGGATGCCAATGCTACCAAAAGGCGTGCGGCACGTACCGATGGTTTGCGGCGGCGGCATCTATCCACCGGTGCCTCTTTATCAAGCTCCACCAGGATCGCGCGGGCAGAATTTCGCCGCCAAAGGGGCCCGCCGGCCAATGCTCGCCAACAAAACAACGACGCTCGACTAGTTCGAACATAACGGACGGCGTCTGTCCAGCGCGTCCGGGCATTTTCATCTCGGCGTACTAGAGTTGGTGGGTTTCAACAACGCTGCAAAGGAGTTGGCCGAGGCGAACATCAGCCCAACCGAGCTACAACTCCGTAGCATCGCACTTCATCGCCGGCTACCGTTTAAAAGACGATGCATGCTGAAATCCTACTACCCGCATATCATGCGGCCAATACTACTGGCCAAATTCAGCATGCCTGAATATGCGGAGTAATTGGAGGCCACCGAGGACCGGCGTCTATACAACGCCTCGTACGACGATTTCTGGGGAACCGGCGCAACCCATATCGACTGCTGTTGCGGCCGCATGTTCCACAACGTGACGGGTCGTCTGCTCGAGGAAATCCGAGCATACCATCGGGATGGCCTCGTGCGATGGCCCCAGGTCATAGTCGTAGGTGACGAACAGGCGTTGCCACTGCTCAACGTGGCTGACCAGCATAATTGGCTGGTACTCGCGTGGCCGCACATGGAAATGCCCGAACTAGTACAATGGGCCAATGCCTTCGTCACGCCACAAACGGAATACGTGATTATCGTCGGCGGCTATGGGCGACTATGGCAGGCGGACCGCAAGGTTTATTCGCCCAGTGCGTTCATCAAACGCATCAAGCGGAAATTGGAGGTGCTCGAACGGCGCCTCCTGGAAAATGCGGCCGTCTTCGTCGCTCCGCCGCCACCACAGTGGAATGCCACGAATTACACCAGCGAGGCGTGGGCTACGGAGCTGCGTATACGGAAACTGCGCCTTACCGCGGACCACCAAGCGCTCCTAAACGTCATCATGGCCCTGTAGTCAGTACCATTATCGGCACCCGAAGCCTGGGATACGGTTGCACCGTTCAACCGGGTGAGGAACGCCAACGATGGTCTGAACCGGTGGTGGCGCCTGCCTACCACCCGGAGCTGGTCAATTGGGTGGGTCACTATGTTCGCTGCACAGGACTTTTTCGTCTTGGTGAACAACGCGGGCGTGACGAAGAAGAATAAGTCTCAATAAGGAACTATTCGCACGTGAGTACCTCCCGCATAAGAGAGTAGAGGATAAATACGGGGCTACAGAACACCCTGAAGCAATAGCAAATGCGCTTCCCTGGCACTTAGAGAACTCCACTTTAGGACAAACGCAAGAAGTTGAGGGTAGAATTAGAAACTGCGTGCACCACCGCACTCAATCATACACACATGCGCGGCGAGAACAGACCAGCATACAGAAAAGGACAACCATTTATAAATGCTATATTATTACAGATGGACAGCAGCGTTCGGCAACGCGGTGAGAATGACAAGGACGACTACAGCGTTCGGCGACGCAGTGACAGTCAAGTGGACCATAGCGTTCGGCAACGCAATGGCGACGACACCAGACGCTCCGAAGGCGGTCCAAACCGGCGGCTATCAACAACTGGGCCATACGCTCCGCCCGAAGCCACTACGTACCGCCTACCCATCATCCCAGCGTACCACGTCGACCTAACGAAGCCCTATGTACCATTCTTGTCGCACGGCACCGAGTGGCCGGAACTTTCCAACATGCACGAAGCTCCGACACCATTCCATCATGACGGTACGACGGCTCCAACCGTCGAACAACATTATCAGGTAAGAGTGCTTCTCGTGCTCGGCCTGATGGAAGCGGCCAAGGAACTGATGGACATGGTCGGAACGCCACAGCAAATAAAGGCGAGAGCGCGGGCGCTGAAGGACGAACTGGTTGACAATATAACAAGCACCCGGCTCAAACCGTTGCTCGAACACATCATGCGTCCGATATTGCTCCGCAAATTCACCATCCCTAGTTACGCGAGGATCTTGCATCTCACGGGCAACCGACCGCTCCTGGAGGTAACGACTGATACCTTCTGGGGCGTCGGACGTACAATCCAGCAACTGAGGCAAGGTGAACAGCGCAGGCATTGGCACGATGTGATGGGGCGACTTCTGGAGGAGGTGCGTGAGTACCTCGCTTCTGGGCACGCTTGCTGGCCGCACGTCATCATCATGGGTGACGCACTTCCGCTGCCGCTGCTGGAAATAGCCAACGACCATAAGTGGCTAGTTTGCGCATGGCCTGGCACCACGCTAATACGCATGATCCAACTCGCCAGCGCCATCTTGACGCCACTGACTAAATGCGTCCTCTTACTTGGAGGCTACCAATACATCTACCGGAAGGCGCAACTGGAGCAGCTCCATGCGACCAACCCAAACGCAGCCTTCAAGAAGATTAAACGCCATCTGGGAATGCTATCTCGGCGAGTATCAGCGCACACGCCTGTGATTGTCGCACCGCCGATACCCCGATGGGCCGCGACTAACCAAGACGCAATGTCTTGGACGGTCGAATTCAAACGAATTGTCGCCAACCATCGGCAACAGCACGACGCCTTCCACAACGTCCACTTCCCAAACTGGCCAGTCGCTTTTAACGCCGCTGACGCCTGGGAACGAGACGAACCGCACATGGAATGGCAGGAGCGCCCACAGTTCGAGGAACCAATGGTTTCCAAGTACTGCTTGCGCAACTTACGAGAATGGGTCGGCCAACTGGTGCGCGATGTCGAACTCGGACGTCTGACGCGGTAGGCGAGTAAAATAAGGGACTTAAAGCATGAATCCTCAGGGAAGTAAGAATAAGCGTGCGAGTATTTAGGCAAACCTAGGTGAAAGATAAAGCGAGCAGCATCAAACATAAATAAAGCATGGCGAATAACCAGTAGGACCGCGCAGAGCAAGCAGGGTAGTGCACAAGCGCAAGTTACCAAATTGTTCCTCGCGAACGGACCAAAACCACTTCTGAATAACCTAATAATAGGAAAATTTGGTACTCAAACTAGAGCGAATAAAGTATAACTTCAATACAAACTACAATAGTCAAACTAATTTCATGAATAGTATAGGCGGCACCTAAGTAACCTGATCATGATAACATCCATTACCAAAATTAGGGTAAACCGAGCGAAACCTAATTATAAATTATCTACCAAGACTACCGAAATTTCAAGTAATGGGAACTTCTGGGAATAGGCACCCCGGCGGCCGGCCCATTTCCCGGGAGTTACCTGAAAATAAAGAAGGGATCTATTTTCAAACCCTATCCCAATGTGGAGGTACGTGCTAAAACATTGTAATTGTACATATATATACATCTATATATCTATATATGAGTAATGTTATACAATGTCATGTTATGTGCCGCAAGGAGCCACATGGTCGATCTTACGAATAATGATAAGTGGCATTTTTCAGAAACATATTTTAAAGACCCAAAATTTTACCAACTAGCACAAAATATTATAGGCCATAAGGGAAAACTTCCAAAATTACCGAAAATAAAGGGAAAATGGACGCGTTTTTGGTGATAACCAAGCAAATTGATCGTCCTTTTACCCTCGTTTTAGCAAATTTTAACAAATCTTAGGGAAATTTTTCGGAAAATTTTTCTTCATTTAGTGCAATTTTAAGCCCAAACGGGATAAATTTTACAAATTTCACGTCCAAACGGGCTAAATTTTTTAATTGATATCAAGGGCTGTACATCATATGGAATTATTCATCAAAAATTTCACTTTCTTTTTCATATCTCAACAAATTTAACTTACTACCATAAGTAAGGAGTCTATAAAATCCAAAAAATTGTAAGAGATGTAACAGCCCGAGTTTTTACGTGGAATCTTAAACATTCAAAATCAGGCCAGAAGGGCCACAAATTTGTGCGATAAAAGGGCGATCGGATACCGGTGGAGCGTGATCTAGGGGTTTATTGATGTGTCGTTGTCATTGTATTGAATAAATAAATACTGTATTGTATTGTATTGTACAAATGTATAATCACGCTCCACCAGCCCGAGGTGCGCGGGGTGATTACGCACCAAAATTGAATCAAAATCTTATTGTGGGGGTATCCGATCGATCCCAGGAGTGCAATCAGTGCGTGTATTATACAGGCATAGTAGCGATGTGCGACGCAGATGCGTAGTCGGGTCGGCCGGGGACAAGGGAAACATTTTACGTTCTAGCACAATTGGACCTAACAACTCTATTGATTAGGTGCCCCAGAGCCGATCCCGGTGCGCATCCTTACCTAAAATGTGTATATATATATTGTACTCGTATCGGTTGCTGAAGTGACGGAAATTGTGTATGTCCCTGTGTGTCAGGACGGGCCGAGTTATAGTGCAGGACCTTTATCAAATCTTGAACAGGAGTTTTGTTTTAATTCGGATCTCTAGGACCGGTCCTGACACGCAGGAAACTGAAGTACTTATGATATGTATATTGCGGGACATTTGAATACGTGAGGAGAATGATAAAACCGACCTGATATGATAAAAGTTCATTTTCAAGGGGGTATAAGAATTTTGGAATTTTGGGGTTTTTATAGATTTCAAACAAAAAGGGGAACCTTAAGCTATCATCAGCACTCTATAAGGCTTCAAAATCACGCGTTCGGGTCAACTTACTCCCGGTCCGTAAGTACTTAGGGACTCCCAACCAGGTGTTTATACTCTCAAACTTCAGGGCCCTAAATCACTACGTCTCAAACCAAAACTCCCCAATTTTTGGAGCCCTATACCTCAATTGGATCCTATACTAACTATATTATTGAAAACCGGGGCCACCCGCCCCAACGGATCTCCACAGGATTCCCCTAACTCAGTCGGGACCCAAAATTCTCCTATCGTGCACGCATTTCTCTGCTTTTAACAGGCCTCCTAGGGGAATTACATAAATCTTGGGGTCCTCATAAGTAGGCGACCAGCCAGGGCATGGATATGATCCCGCCCCCCGCCGCCTACTTCTTTCCGTTCCTGAAATATGAGCAAAAAATAACTAAAATTTCTACTCATCAAAAGCGCCTGAAGCGCTGATATAACCCGCCGCTTAGAGGGGCCTCGCGCCGACCAGCGCGAGGTTTTGTTGTTTACGCGGTCTCTCGATATTGTGGCCAAAAGTTGTCTGCTTCGGGCATTTATCATATTGTTTTGACCATAGTCCGACTACAGCAACACGAGCCCGGCTAACATAATGTTTACATACTATTATAGTTGTTGCCAATGCTATGGGCTGTTGGTTATTATGTGCGTGGACGAGCCTGCTATGGTCGTCTTGTTTTGTTAAATACATATATTTGCGGCTCGTTCTGTTTTGTTATATACATATGTGTTGGCGGCGCTAACTTTAAAAGTTTTAAGTTTAAAACTTGGCGCGATTTTGAGAGCTAGAGCACACAGAGAGGAGAGCAAGCAAAGGGGGGGGGGGTTTAAGCTAGGTATAAAAGAGCCTGCCCGATTGCCCGATCGGGACCAATCGACTTTTCTCTTGTAGGTTTTGGCGGTTGTCGCCAATTTTAAAATTTCGTTCTTATTAGGGCTTTTTGTTTTTCTTTTCTGCTTGCTTTTCGGTATACTAGGGGTGGTTTCTCGCCGTGCCCCCACGGTGGAGAGCCTCCCCTGGTTATGATACTTGTTTTGATTTTACTAAGGGCCGCCCTTGCGGGCGTTGGAGCGTCGGAAGGATGCTCCTCGCGCCCGCAAGGGGCCGGGCCCCGTTAAAATTTGCAAAATTGTGCCAAATCGCTTAAGAATTTATGTTCACGAGTATTTCGACTGGTTCCCCGCTCCTCGGACGTTTTCCGTCTTTCACAGGTCCGAGGAGTGATCAAATTTTTAATTTAGGGCAAGTGACAGTGATCAAAGCTTCTAGGTTAAGGCGATATTAAACTTGTTACACAAAAAAGGGGGAAAATGTTATAAGACCTGGTTAAGAGCTGTTTCAAACAGGGTTCAGCCAAAATTTGAAAGGGATAACCAGAGTCATACTGAGGACGTGGTCGTTTGCATCTGCGGGCGACACGAGTGTCCCCCGTTTGTCTAAAAAACTGAGCTACAGCGTCGAATCCCCATTCGTTCGCTGTGTTCTTGCTGATTCTGGCTAGTATGCGATGCAAACGACTGCAGGCCAGAGTCTAATCAAAATTTCTAGGAGGTTCATCAGCTGAGCATAGAACAAGACAGGGACTGGAGTTGGCGGTGAGCTAAATTGCGTCAAATTGTGGTGGGATGTGGCTTTTCTAACCGTGCAACTACGGGGAGAAGCCACGTCGGCACCCCTTCCCGGAGCCCTCTGGGAGCGAGTTTCGGATTAGTTGAGCCGTTCGCGAGCCACTCCAGTCGCTGTTGGAATTGTGTAAAATTTTGGACCCCTGGTCTCACTTTTCTCGAAGTCCGAATCACTTAGTGGACTAAACCATTGAGGGATAATAGGTAACCAAACGTTAAGTGGACAGAAGATCGCCCTCAGAAAATTTTCAGGGAATTCATCGGTTATGAAGCATTTCGTCTGAGCTAGTTCGATTAAAATTTTAGGGTGTCGTGTTCAAGGAGGGCGCTAAATGTATTCCAGGGTGTCTTGTAGGGCACCCGAAAATTTCACGTCATATTATGAATATTATAATTGAGTGCTGTATGCCCCGATTGGGCAATGTTATATAGTGTGCCAGATATAAAAAGGGGATCAATAGTAAATCGATTGAACCGTGTGTCATTTTTGAAGCAGTTCGGGACGTTTGATTAAATTTCTAACCTCGGTAGGAGTTTTCCCAAGTAATTTAAGCAATCCCTCTTTAAGGATTTAACGGATTTAGAACCGAGGCGAAATTTACGTTGTAGCGAGCTAGTTATACACGACCCTGTGCTTGCTGACCCGAAATCTGCTAATCCCCACTCTCCGCTTCCCCGCGTCAAGGCCCGAGGCGGCAACCCCTCCGTACTCCGCGCTGTATCCGCATTCACTTGAATTTTCAGGAGCGCCCTACCGCGAACAACCCACAGTCAATCTTCGCTCTACATCGCTCACCGTCCGGTGTGTAGTGCTAGTGATTAGATTCTTGACATTCAAGGGACTGGGGCCTCCGCCTCAGTGCTCCAACGCTAAAATAAGTAACTAAATTTTGTCAACATTTAAGTTATAGGGCCAGTCTTGTTTCACTTAGGATTAGAAGGGGACTATAGCACAAGCCGACATACCAACCAGGAACCTGGCCAAGGTTACGCTAGGACCAAAGAACCCCGCTAAGGGGATTAAGTGGATAATCAGGTAAAGGCGAGTCAGCCTTATTACCTGTGAGCAGGCTTAGGGGTTGACTCTCCCTCGGGGGACCTTCATGCCACTAGATACGTGGGCCGATATAGGGGCCAGGCAGAACACCCTGGTAAACCCGCCGGCGGGCTACTAAGCTAAGCGGTTCCCTTAGGTCATCGCATCGATCACCGGGGATTCGTGGAAGCCGGGGTTGTCCGGGCACCACACCCTAAGGAAACGGTGGTGCAGCTGGGATCCCTTAGGGCCAGAACTGGTCCTAGTACAATACATGATGACGTTCCGAGGTCTCTAAGGGGGTCGCTAGAGTGAAGGTCTTCTCGGCTGAAATTTTAGAAAATGGGAAACTATAGAGATTAAGAACACAAAAATTATGGGAAACGCGTCAAGCATCCACTGTACCTAGACCTGTAACCCGCAGGGGAACCATTTACTTTCCTAAAAATCGACTACTCGTGCCTCTATAGGCAAAAACATTTCTTTCACACGTTTTCTATAACGATTAGCATTTCTTATAAATGGCCATAAAATGAAGGTTTGCTACACCGGCATTCCAACATAGGAGGCTAAAGGTAATTTTAAATGCAGATTCTATGTGATTTGTTTTTAGCGCTTCATGAAATATAACAACTATGCTATAAATCCTGAAGATGCATAGTAAGCATGCTATATGAAGATTAAATGAAGGGTGACTAGGCTTGTCAAAAATATTTTTAAACTATTCAGCGACCACAGGGCGGGTGGCATATGTCTTTCATAAAGCTGCCAAGCCTAGGCAACAAAAAGACGCTAAATTTGACCAGCATTTCTTAAAACGACCCAGATTTTATTTAAACGCCCCTATCGCTTGCCGTATTGAATAAGTATTCTAAAGGCCCTTAGTCAGGTCTTAAATGAATCTGAAAAATGAGTCATCCTTTGGCTTTAGTCTGAGCTAGAATTTACACAGCAGTGAGTGAGTCGAACTTTGACGCCGCGAGAGATGATCCCCAAGAACGTGACACGATTCATTTTCTGAATCAGAAAAACTGGGTCAAACAAGTATAATTTGATTCACCCTTTTAACAGTGTTCCGCGTAAAGACAATCACGTTCACCGTGTTCGGCAGTCTCGAAAATTTATAAACACATTATAAACTGTCCATTTTTAACGCTAAACTGCAATTGTCAAATTTTAACCAAAATATAACCTTGTGTCACCAAAATTAGCTTTTTTGGAGCTTTGCACGGTAAATTATCAATATATCAAGGTTTAAAACTTTTGACCAAACATGTTTAACCTGTCAAAGTATACTACATCGTAAAATCTCCTACAAACATAGCATGCAATTTTATAAACTTTAGCTATTAGCTCGAAAACTACAATATAACAGTAAATTTGAACGCTTCGATGAGATGCCTCCATTTTTCGATGAGATGTCTCTAACAAGAACCATGACCTAAAATGTGGGGGAGCTATAATGTTCAAAGTAAAACGGTTCTATTTCGACCAAGTTTTATAAGAAATGTGCAGAAAATTACTTTGACAGAAACAGAATTTTTGCACAGTTGACACTACTTGTCAAAACTCTGTTCACTCCGTTTTAATTATATATAAACCTACGTGCATTCATCATATTATCAGGTATTCTGTTTTTTGTGCATGTTTATCACAAAATAAATATTCTAAGTATGTATATACTTTATCAGTATTAGTCTAAATACATATCTTCGCTAAAGAGGAAAAAATATTAAAATTTTGTATTATTTATAACGTTAATATTACAACTGAAATTCAGGTATAATTAAATATAAAAGTCGCGAAATATTACTTTATTGGTCATCAAGATCGAGAATCAAATGCCAACAATTAGCTAATGTGAAGTGTGAAAAAAGTGTCGTGTATTAGTTGTCTCACGGTTGGTGTTTTATCGCACATTAGGTACAAACTTTATAAAAGGCTCAGCAGGTTTACAAGCCGTTATCCTTTAGACTAAAAACATGACTGTTCAGACAATTGCCAACCAATACGTTGTCAAAATTGGATAGGCAAAATTTAAAGATCAAGCAGGCCAAGTGAAATAAAAAATGCAAACATGGACGGTTCTAAAGAAACTGACATGCTAGTTTTTTCCTGTAACATAGTTTTTACATTACATCACTGACTGATGTAATGTCGAACACAAAAATTCTGGTGGCGTATGTCCTCGCACACGCTTGATAGCCGCACGAATTAACAAATACTGGAGCAAAAACATTATATAAAATAATATATATATTATTGCTTATATATATACATGTATAAGTGTTTTATGCTGCGCTTACGTTACAGAGGACCCCATGAGGAATTTTTGTTCCCAATGGTCCATACGACACCATTCAGTAGTAGATGGTGTATACCTACACTATATAATTATACAGATTGTATATAGAGAGACCATCAACTTAACTATAGTGTCTTCGTCGACATTATTATTTATTACTGACGGTATCATGGTACCTTCTACAAACACAATCTACGAGGTATTTACTTAACAGCATAATGTAGTTGACAGCATATATCGTTTTATAAGTTTTAGGGCGTAGTCTACATCATACTATTACCGACACTATACTGCCTAAACACCATGGTGTTTAAGACACTATATAACGGATGTGACAGAGAAACCCAGGGGCAAAATTTCCATATAGAGTCTTTTATAATATGAATGCCGTATTAGTACGGACTCGTGGCTATAATAAAGTTATTGTGATAAAATGTACTAAGTGCAAAATTTAAGAATTTGAGATCGAGCAATAAGCGAAAAATGCCGAGCAGTTAAAGATAACTAATATACTTAGTTCGTAAAGTTGAATTGTACTAAGTACTAATATTTTATTCAGAAACGTTGGTCTTTACCCTGTCATAAGGCCCAGACGAAATACAGCTGATGGAAAATGTATGCTTTGCTTTTTTGTTACTCATTTCACACGTTAAGTATTTCAACATATTCTTGAGCTAACGACAGAGCAAACCAAGATTGTTCAGTAAATTTAAACACTAATATATTTGCACCGTTACCCACAAGTATGGTGAAATAAGTACGTGAAATAAGTGAAGTAAGTAAGTAATAAGTAAATAAGTAATAAGTTAAGTGAATACAGGTGTACCCCTCTTTTGTACAGAGATAGGTACGCATGTACCCTTAATTTGCAATTCTATGGGTGCTCATGCACCCGCGTTTTATACCCTTATGGGTAGGTATTCACGCATGTAATGTATCCATATGGGTACGTATGTTTGGTATCTCTATGGGTACATGTAAAATGTTTCTGTACTCCTATGGGTGCGCATTTAACGCTATTTTGTACCTTAACGACCACGACTATATATTTGGCTACGGTAGTATCGCTATTTTGTACCTATACGGCTACGAGTGTTTCACTATGGGCACAATGTTTTAACTGTTTTTACCCATACGCCTGCATAGGTCGTATATCACGTCCTTGTACCCATTTGGTCATTGAAGTTGGGAACCGAACCATTTTCTCAAATATTCAGTTCTAGTTTTCGTTGTTCGTTTTCTTAATATCTTCTCGATTTTTTAGGTGTCTGCAGTAATTTTTGCTTTTTCGAGTTCTCAAGCATAAAAACCCTCTCAACATTTTCTCTTTATTAGCATATCTCAAATCATAAACGGATGGAACGTAAGGATTTTGTTGGTCCACAGAAAATATTCTCGTGGCCAAAGTTGGTTGAATCCAAGCTTTAATGCCAGTCTTTCTCTTCATACTCTATCAACTTCACCAAGTTAAATTTATATCAAACTTCAAAATGTCTGGCAGAAAATAATTTATTGCGTATTTCATTTATATTTTCTGCAGCAACTTCCAAAGATACCCGAAAACGCAGCTGTTCGTAGTATTGTTGCAGGAATCAACAATTTTCGATAAAATGTCAATGAATTCTTATATGTAAAGACATTTATAAGTGTTACCATTGAGGGCTAATGAATTGTTCTGCAATACTGGTTTTGTTTTTTATTTTACGCAGTGTATGCACTAATATTTTTGACCTACAGTATTCGTATAACAATTTATTGACAGATTCCTTACCTTTATTAGTTTGAAAATTTTGTAGGGTGTTATTATCAAGAACTTATTTTAGTGCAGCTAAAATTGCTAGAGCAGTCTTGGTTCTTGTTGGAGCAACCAACGCAAATTTTGAAAACTTTCATTGTAACATGACTTGATAAAATCAAATAAATACGCCTGGCATAAATCACCGATGCCTTTAACAACTGTTCGTGGACATCTAAATTTGAGTCGACGTGGCTAGGGTAACGTATATGCTTCTTGGAAATACAATCATTCTTTCTTGTCTGCTTATGTAACGTTTACACCTTGTTTAACAGCTTCTCTATAAAATTCCTGAGCAGCTGAAAAGGCAACAACATGAAGGTAGTCTTAAGATTTAACCCATGGTTGTTGAATCAACGTAACAAAATGCTTTTAAAACATGCCTGTCAGCTATCACCCAACAAGGTATTTCACCATTTTTATTTTTCGAAGTCCATATTACCATACGGTATATCATTAAGCAATGCAATAAATTCACCATAAGACACATATATACAATCAGTAACATCACTAAACTCATCAATACCATAGTGACCATATGGATAAGAACTAATACCGTCATCTAAAATATACCTTTACCTTTTATCATTATGTGGAGATAAAGTTGTTTTTTTAGTGAAACATCTTGCTAAATACGTTAAGTGATCGAATCACATACATTATATGACGAGAAATTGTTTTCGAAAATAAAGTATTTAAATCATTTTGATCCATGAGTTGTTTTTCGCAACAATTTCTTATTACCTTTAAGGCGTTTCTTTTCAATACCACCACATTTAATACTACGAATTTTATAACGCAGACTAACAAATTTCTAGGTAGGCATGCCTGCAGTGGAACAGCAAATACGCGCTTGCGTTTTTGAAATGCTTTCAATTTGGAATTTGGTATAGAAATGATAGTTTTGTTGTGTAACAGTGTTTTTTTATATAGTTACTAAAGAGTGCGGTAGGCGGCGCAGCATTCGGTTACTCATGCATAAAAATATAATGCGCAGACTTGTAGTATAACTTATAACTCGTATTGAAGTTTTGTTGTTCCACGTACGTTTCTTCATATATGTCATTAGTTTCAATTGCATAGCACAAAGAATCAGTATCTGTGAACGATAATTTACGTTTATCATTATACAAATGTTTTATATAATTGTAATAGAAATTACACTTTAGCAATATAAATAACTCGGCCACAGAAAATCCAGCATATATAGGTCTACAGTTCAACAGATTTACGATTCATTTCAACAGCAACCAGATTATCATTATCAAGGATGCCGGATATTATAGCGAGGAATTTTTGTTTAATAAATTAGATATTTGTGTTCATTAGTAACTAGCTTGATCTCATCATATTCACACACATTCTCCATAGTTTTACAATTTACAGCCTTATTAAACAATTTGTACAAATCATTTTCAAATTCGCTTGATGCCTTTTTTAGATGTATTATTACTAAATGTTATATATAATTCCATACAGTCGCTTTGATGAAAATATATAATTCTATGAACATATTTCTGTTTCCAGGTTTACCATGTTTACAAAGCTGGTCATTCCTTATATATAGTTTATATTTGTGTTTATTTCTCATGTTTGGGACAAGTTTCTGAACAGAAGCATTCTTTACATTCAATGATGCACAATAGTTAGACAACATAACACTAGTGACTTTAACACGTTCTCCTGCGATAGGATAATCATTATGTAAATTATTTAATTCGGTAAGATAATCGAGATCAACTTTAAACATATGACTTGCCATTTTAGTTCACCAAGCCTCAGTAGTAAGTAATGTGATAATTTTAATGGTACATGCATGCCACACAATATACATTGTATGTAGTGCTATAACATTCAGTTAATTTTGTCATCATGTAGCCATTACAGTTACATCATGTAGCCAATTACAGACGAAAAGACAAGTTACAAATCAACAAATTACCTAGTATTAGCGAAATCACAAACTAATATAATATTAGCCGAACAAATGTAATATTAGCTAATTCACAAATAATACAAATTAGCTAATGATAAACTGACTTATTAATTTATAAATGATCATAGCCAAATTTGGGGTGTTTTTAGAATGAAAAATAAGGTAATACAGCACAGGCTTACCAACGTGTGAAGCTATTGCCAAAACGCGTGGGACAAAAGTATCTAAATCTTTGAATTTCACCGGTTGCACCAAAGTAATCGTATAGTACATGCTAGGTAAAAACTAGTTATAATTTATTTCGTTGATTTTTTGTATTTAAAATCAAGTAGTCAAAGGAATTAATGCATTTCACTAAAACTAGATAAAAGCTATCCTATAGCTCGATATACATATGATTCGATGGGTCGTAACGCCATTGCCTTTTGCGCTAAATTGGGTGATCGATTTTTCGAATTTTCCCTTTGAAGCCTTGCCTACAAACCTCAATTTTTCAATTAATATTTGCTAGGTCCAAAGGTGAAAAGCGCCTTTGGTAATAATATTTTTATAAATTAGATTAAATATTTAAATATTATCAATGAGTCTTGATTTTGTCACACAAAATATTATGGATTGTTTCTAGCGAAGCTTTATGTTTATAATCGATCTTACTGTCTTGTCCGAGAAGGCTTATAATTTTAATCACCCAAATATAAATGGGTATAACATCTAGATAGAGAGATATATGGTTGCACTTTATAAATTACTGTAACATATTTTTCTTATGAAGAAACTAATATTGCTGATGATAAAATTCTTTTACCGTATATCTGACTCTCCGATAGCAATCAACATTGTGTAGATCTTTCTCCAGATCTGAGCTGAAAAATCTCTAATCAAACAAATTTTAATGGCAATGTTGGTAATCGTAGACTAAATCAATGCTCTGGTCTAATATAGCACTTTAGACCATCAATTCAGGTAGACATATTTCAGAGTTCATGAGCTCAATTTCCCAAATAAGTGTTTTTATAATAGATTGAAGTTTTTCTGTTTTCTCCGAGAAACCACGATTTGTTTTAAATACATTGATTAACTTCTGATGCAAAACCTTTCGAGCGGCAACATGCTATGATCGGCAATGAACTATATGATTTATCTATTTTCTTTGAGAAAGCACGATTTGTTTTAAATACATTGTTTAACTTCTGACGAAAAACCTTTCTAGCTGCAACGTGCTATGATCGGTAATGAACTATATAATTTATAATAGACAGAGGTTTGTCTGTTTTCTTTGATAAACATCGATTTGTTTTAAATACATTGTTTAACTTCTGAGGCAAAAACTTTCGAGCTGCAACGTGATATGATCGGTAATGAACTATATAATTTATAGTTGACAGACTTTGAGAAACCACGATTTGTTTTAAACACATTGTTTCATTTCTGACGCAAAACCTTTCGAGCTGCAACGTGCTATGATCGGTAATGAACTATATAATTTATCTATTTTCTTTGAGAAACCACGATTTATTTTAAATACATTGTTTAACTTCTGACGCAAAACCTCTCGAGCTGCAACGTGCTATGATCGGTAATGAACTATATATATATAATTTATCTATTTTCTTTGAGAAACCACGATTTGTTTTAAATACATTGTTTAACTTCTGAGGCAAAACCTTTCGAGCTGCAACGTGCTATGATCGGTAATGAACTATATAATTTATCTATTTTCTTTGAGAAACCACGACTTGTTTTAAATACATTGTTTAACTTCTGACGCAAAACCTTTCGAGCTGCGACGTGCTATGATGGATAATGAACTATATAATTTATCTATTTTCTTTGAGAAACCACGATTTGTTTTAAACACATTGTTTAACTTCTGACGCAAAACCTTTCGAGCTGCAACGTGCTATGATCGGTAATGAACTATATAATTTATTTTCTTCGAGAAACCACGGTTTGTTTTGAATACATTGTTTAACTTCTGAGGCAAAACCTTTCGAGCTGCAACATGCTATGATCGGTAATGAACTATATAATTTATCTATTTTCTTTGAGAAACTACGATTTGTTTTAAATACATTGTTTAACTTCTGACGCAAAACCTTTGGAGCTGCAACGTGCTATGATCGGTAATGAACTATATAATTTACAGGGCCGGCGCTAGGAATATGGGGGCCCCCCCCAAAGCCGCAAGCGGGGGCCCCTGCCAAAGTTGTAATTACAACATCAACTTATAAAACACAATGAAATATGTCCAGAGTGAGATGCAACACTTAGCCTGAATCACAAAATAAATCTGTTCCAACGCTGTACGCTGCGGGAGTTTTGCTTTTTAGAACCTAGGGGTGAAGTGGTAAGAATTTCGTTTGGTTTTTTGAAAATTTTTACAATACCCATTTTTGCCAAAATATGTAGCACAAAATTGCAGAAATCGGGGGCCCCCAAAAATCGGGGGCCCCCCCAAATGATGCGGATGATACTAAGGTAGCGCCGGCTATGATAATTTATCTATTTTCTTTGAGAAACCACGATTTGTTTTAAATACATTGTTTAACTTCTGAGGCAAAACCTTTCGAGCTGCAACGTGCTATGATCGGCAATGAACTATATAATTTATCTATTTTCTTTGAGAAACCACGATTTGTTTTAAATACATTGTTTAACTTCTGACGCAAAACCTTTCGAGCTGCAACGTGCTATGATCAGTAATGAACTATATATATAATTTATCTATTTTCTTTGAGAAACCACGATTTGTTTTAAATACATTGTTTAACTTCTGAGGCAAAACTTTTCGAGCTGCAACGTGCTATGATCGGTAATGAACTATATAATTTATCTATTTTCTTCGAGAAACCACGGTTTGTTTTAAATACATTGTTTAACTTCTGAGGCAAAACCTTTCGAGCTGCAACATGCTGTGATCGGTAATGAACTATATATATAATTTATCTATTTTCTTTGAGAAACCACGATTTGTTTTAATTACATTGTTTAACTTCTGAGGCAAAACCTTTCGAGCTGCAACGTGCTATGATCGGTAATGAACTATATAATTTATCTATTTTCTTTGAGAAACCACGACTTGTTTTAAATACATTGTTTAACTTCTGACGCAAAACCTTTCGAGCTGCGACGTGCTATGATGGATAATGAACTATATAATTTATCTATTTTCTTTGAGAAACCACGATTTGTTTTAAACACATTGTTTAACTTCTGACGCAAAACCTTTCGAGCTGCAACGTGCTATGATCGGTAATGAACTATATAATTTATTTTCTTCGAGAAACCACGGTTTGTTTTGAATACATTGTTTAACTTCTGAGGCAAAACCTTTCGAGCTGCTACATGCTATGATCGGTAATGAACTAGTATATAATTTATCTATTTTCTTTGAGAAACTACGATTTGTTTTAAATACATTGTTTAACTTCTGACGCAAAACCTTTGGAGCTGCAACGTGCTATGATCGGTAATGAACTATATAATTTACAGGGCCGGCGCTAGGAATATGGGGGCCCCCCCCAAAGCCGCAAGCGGGGGCCCCTGCCAAAGTTGTAATTACAACATCAACTTATAAAACACAATGAAATATGTCCAGAGTGAGATGCAACACTTAGCCTGAATCACAAAATAAATCTGTTCCAACGCTGTACGCTGCGGGAGTTTTGCTTTTTAGAACCTAGGGGTGAAGTGGTAAGAATTTCGTTTGGTTTTTTGAAAATTTTTACAATACCCATTTTTGCCAAAATATGTAGCACAAAATTGCAGAAATCGGGGGCCCCCAAAAATCGGGGGCCCCCCCCCAAATGATGCGGATGATACTAAGGTAGCGCCGGCTATGATAATTTATCTATTTTCTTTGAGAAACCACGATTTGTTTTAAATACATTGTTTAACTTCTGAGGCAAAACCTTTCGAGCTGCAACGTGCTATGATCGGCAATGAACTATATAATTTATCTATTTTCTTTGAGAAACCACGATTTGTTTTAAATACATTGTTTAACTTCTGACGCAAAACCTTTCGAGCTGCAACGTGCTATGATCAGTAATGAACTATATATATAATTTATCTATTTTCTTTGAGAAACCACGATTTGTTTTAAATACATTGTTTAACTTCTGAGGCAAAACTTTTCGAGCTGCAACGTGCTATGATCGGTAATGAACTATATAATTTATCTATTTTCTTCGAGAAACCACGGTTTGTTTTAAATACATTGTTTAACTTCTGAGGCAAAACCTTTCGAGCTGCAACATGCTGTGATCGGTAATGAACTATATATATAATTTATCTATTTTCTTTGAGAAACCACGATTTGTTTTAATTACATTGTTTAACTTCTGACGCAAAACCTTTCGAGCTGCAACGTGCTATGATCGGTAATGAGCTATATATAATTTATCTATTTTCTTTGAGAAACCACGATTTGTTTTAAATACATTGTTTATCTTCTGACGCAAAAACTTTCGAGCTGCAACGTGCTATGATCAGTAATGAACTATATATATAATTTATCTATTTTCTTTGAGAAACCACGATTTGTTTTAAATACATTGTTTAACTTCTGAGGCAAAACTTTTCGAGCTGCAACGTGCTATGATCGGTAATGAACTATATAATTTATCTATTTTCTTTGAGAAACCACGATTTGTTTTAAATACATTGTTTAACTTCAGAGGCAAAATCTTTCGAGCTGCAACGTGCTATGATCGGCAATGAACTATATAATTTATCTATTTTCTTTGAGAAACTACGATTTGTTTTAAATACATTGTTTAACTTCTGACGCAAAACCTTTCGAGCTGCAACGTGCTATGATCGGTAATGAACTATATATATAATTTATCTATTTTCTTTGAGAAACCACGATTTGTTTTAATTACATTGTTTAACTTCTGAGGCAAAACTTTCGAGCTGCAACATGCTATGATCGGTAATGAACTATATATATAATTTATCTATTTTCTTTGAGAAACCACGATTTGTTTTAAATACATTGTTTAACTTCTGACGCAAAACCTTTCGAGCTGCAACGTGCTATGATCAGTAATGAACTATATATATAATTTATCTATTTTCTTTGAGAAACCACGATTTGTTTTAAATACATTGTTTAACTTCTGAGGCAAAACTTTTCGAGCTGCAACGTGCTATGATCGGCAATGAACTATATAATTTATCTATTTTCTTTGAGAAACCACGATTTGTTTTAAATACATTGTTTAACTTCTGACGCAAAACCTTTCGAGCTGCAACGTGCTATGATCGGTAGTGAACTATATATATAATTTATCTATTTTCTTTGAGAAACCATGATTTGTTTTAAATACATTGTTTAACTTCTGAGGCAAAACTTTTCGAGCTGCAACGTGCTATGATCGGTAATGAACTATATAATTTATCTATTTTCTTTGAGAAACCACGATTTGTTTTAAATACATTGTTTAACTTCTGACGCAAAACCTTTCGAGCTGCAACGTGCTATGATCGATAATGAACTATATAATTTATCTATTTTCTTTGAGAAACCATGATTTGTTTTAAATACATTGTTTAACTTCGCACGCAAAATCTTTACACCTGCAACGTGCTATGATCGGTAATGAACGATATGCAACTATTATGGATAGCAACTATTATGAACGAATCGTTTTCGTGACAGTTAAATACCGCTTAAAAATGAAGCTCTAGCTTTTATTTAGGCGCACGATGGTGCAGCTTCGTATCAAAGAACGAGTGAGTAGGGAATGTCAAAACGATACGGAAGTGTCACGCTATATTAAAACTAACAGTGATCCATGTCATTCTTAAAGACCTAACATTCTAACGTTAGAAAAAAGAGTAGCATAGTGTGGGAAGGGGGAAGGCCATCCACTTAGGCTTCGTGTATATTCAGTATGACATAGCATGAATTTCACTTCTGCCCCTAACAGTTACACTCGCCGTACAGATATGTCAGTTAAGTTTTGAAAATTTTCGTCAACAACTCGTAAGCGTCTGCCCCTATTAGCACGCTTATTTGTACAAGTATTGTCCGATATACCAGGTAGACAATCAAGATTTAATTTAATTTTATATTTGATCAGACTGCTCCAATTTTCGCTTGTAATTACGTAAATTGTCTATCTAGTGATCTTGGTCGCTTGATTTTCTCGATACTGTCTTACAGACCAAACAGATATCTTTAAAATTATTTATTATAAAACATAAGGTATTCATTCAAACGCATTGCAGTTTATTACCAATGTTTACGGTGTGATGTGTCTATTAGGGAATGTCTTTATATATTAGGCTTATGTTTAGTTGCGCAGTCTTCTACGGAGGGTAATGTAGAACAGCTAAGAATTTTTTCTAACCTGCACAGTTGGCAAGCAGGTTAAAGTTTTAAAGACAAGGGAGTTAGTTTTTACTTATTAAATACTCGAGGAAGAATTAGATGGTTTGGTAGTGTAAAACTACTTAGCATCTAACAGAATAATTATCAGAAAAAACAAGCGTAAATTTTGTGTAATCTGCTTCCGATCGCAGTTACATGTTATGTAGCGCTACATGCACTGACACCTCAAGCACAACGTCGTTCAATAAGGTGATTTTTCTCCTATAAAATGCAGTCAAACATAAAGGTATACCTACTTGTTTTTGAGTAATATACCGAAGCCCTATATGCCAACAAACATCGAAACCGCTTCCGTTGGAAAACATTATTATAATAATCCATAAATTAGGGCCGAAACCACTATAAGTCGCAGTCTGAGATCTGCTTGACCTGTCTTATTCCTTTCAAATTTTTGTAGGATTTATTTTTGCTGAAATTTTTTCTTAGTCAATCTTACTCCAATCTGTTACTACGGAAATTGTTATACAATCTTTTCAATGTTGCTGTTATATAGATAACTAAAAATTTCACAGAACATGTAAGTTTAGACTGTGTACATTGATATGCGTTAATGCCGGCTTCTGCAAGGCATCATCGCAAATACATCCTCATTACAGGGACGTAGCGACGGAAACATGGGAAATGTGCTCCCACCACCTGAGATTTCGTCGGGAAGCGCTGAACGTCCCCTCCCCATCTGCCTCACAAGCAAGAAAATATAATTCAGAATTTTAAAGCATACTTATAATTTTTATGCCTTTAGCACATATTCCTTTCACAACGGCTATGTGAATGCGGCCAAAAATTCGCAAGGCAATTTAAGCAAGGGGCGCAAAATGACTGAGAAGCAGCCCAAAAATTTTGCTTGCCCCAGGGCGCCGCATACCCTCGCTATGTTATTGGTCCATTATGGGCAGTAATCTATGGAAATCATTTCGCTAGTATCCGTTGTGACGATATGTATGACGACGCCAGGATTAATGTGATCTTTCTAATTTTAAATACTGCCGAACCCAAGTATTATGAACATGTATATAATTAATTAAATATATTTCGGACAAACTGTAGACGTTTATGAGGAATTAGTTGTATTGTCTGAAAACATATCGATATTGAGTTTGAATGAAACAAAAAACTCTTATCTTCATAAGTGAAATATGTCAAAGAAGGCATAGATGCCATCATTCGTTAAGAGATTTGTGCGCACGGCTGTAACGAGTTCAGAAAAATGCGTCAGCACGAGCTAGAGCGACAAAACAGCCTTGCGCACAAATCATTTAAGGTACACGTGGCTGTGCTGCAACTGTATTTGTAATACATCTAATTTAGCTAAACGTGCGTAAAAGCATTGTAGCCCAGTCCTCGAGCGTTATGAGATTTGTACGCTCGGTTGTGCTGTTCAACTCGTTCAAACTCGTGCCGACGCACTCGTCTCATCTCGTTACAACTACCTTGTAATACAGCTATTTTAGCCAAACATGCGTTAAAACATTTTTATACACGTCTTTAACTATATAAGCTGATTTTCAACAACATGTTGTCGTAGCGAACAAACTTCTGTGAAGGTTTAGATAGCTACCCTGACACAGACTGCAATATCATTGTAACCGTTGGCATAAATTGCGTATGTTGTGTCGCGAACGCTGCTACGTTAGTGCATTACGGCTAGAAAACAAAATATTTTATTCAAAAATTCATCTGTTTGATTTATTTTGGAGAAAAGGGATGTGTAACTTTGGAATTGTTTGTTTGGATCTTTAATCATTTACCACACATAGAGTCGCACGCTCGTAAAAACGTACATTGCGACGCGATGCACTAATTGAGTTTGTCGTACGGTGTGCGTTTGTATGTCGGTTGCTATTTGCACGTTTTGTCAGGTTCCTTAAAGAACGGTGCAACAGCTCCTAGATAGCGTAGTGGCTAAACGCACAAGGTTTGCGCACAGGCGATCCAGGTTTATATATTCCGCCAGTGTGGCAACAGTTTGTTCAACAATATACGAAGTACACACTAATTCTTGCGGGAAAGGCACAATACATTCGACTAATAAAATGTTTTCCAGAACAGGCATATGTATCAGCATTATAACTCAGCTGCGATGTACAAACCTTTCAAATAATAATTTTAGATATTTCTTACTTTCGTCTGTAGACAAGGTCTTACCTTCAGCTGGAATAATGAAGTAAAACAACTGTTTCTGAGTACATCGTTATTTTAATTCCTGCCTGACAATGTACGTTTTTACGTTCGGCTGGGAGAGTGTAGTAAAAGAACTTTTTGAGTAGGTGCATCAAAATTATTTACATTGGAACTGTGTGAGTTATTGGATGTTTCAAATCGGACGAATCTTAGTTACACGAACTCTGGGAAGGATCGATAGAATTTCCCACGACTACTTAGTTTTTATGACATGCTAATGCGTTACTGTGCTAAAACCTTTCCCGAATCCCTAATAATATAATCTTATAATATAATATAATCTCTTTTCTTATATTGTAACTAAAATATACCTAATAATATGTCAGGGCAGCAACTTTTATGAAATTTACCATTCCACTTTATCGCGACAGTCATGTGCAACAAACACATCTTAACACGGTTATAACATCGTAACTTTTTCGACATTTAGAAGTTTTGGCACCGCTGATCTTGGTGACATCGCGCGAGTTTTAGCGACCGACAGACAACTACTGTCCCCTCCTTATCATTGAATTGTGTAATATGACGTTTATGATTTTTACCACGTTTCAACGGCGTTAATCACTGTGACCATGTTTTGTTTCACCAAATGTGGTCGAATAATTCCAAGACGTTTGCTGCACGGCACTTCCATGTGGTTTTCTGACTCCAGCGAATTCTATATGTGAAATATGCATTTTGAGGTGTGTTATTTTGCAAAATTTGGCTACTATGATAACAAAATTGAAATCGTTTTAATTACGGAATATTTAGCCGTAAATTCTGTATTCCAGATTTATATTTATGTGAATAAAAAATGCTTAGAATTTTTTAGAAATTTAAACTCTTTTGTATCTGCTATCTGGTTTTAAGTCTACCTTTGATATAAACATGAATTTTATTTTGGTTTGCACATTTAGAAAATGCCCACATTTTTAATTATTCGTTTATTGCTGCTTGGCTCTGGGAAATTCCAGTTTTTAGTCTACCCTTTCATGTTAGTTTAAATACGATTTATCACAGACGCATTACACTCTTCTGTACTTCAACGCGTGTTCTCTAGTTTTAGTTCAAAGTTTGTTTTAATAATCAGAATTTTAGTATTGTTATCAATGAAGTTTCTGTTTTACTGCGTATGTGAAATGTTTTACAATTACGATGGCGATATCTAAAATATTAGTTGAAAATACTGTTTGTACGACTGATAAATTTAAATACAATTACAAAACGGTGTATTGATGAAATGGAATGAATGTAAGGCGCATCTAAATGTAATGTATTTACGAAGAACGATTACGTTTCTAACTGCGATTTGTATTTCGATATTAATTTGGAACTTTTTTACCGTCTCCGATCGTGCAGCTTTACATCTAGCACAACAGCTTTTATCATACACAAATAAAGTGGATTCTAATGGCAGCCAAACAACCAATGCCACAGACAACAACGCGATGGCTGTGGATATATTATTAACTGAGAGGCAACGTCCAATTTCGAGCGTATTGAACAAAAGAAGTACCGGTCTAAAGTCAAGTAATATAATTCTTGATAGAAAAGCGGGATTTAAGTCTAAGACGA
>JASANE010014268.1:0-30040 GCA_030248225.1 Trileptium ribeirensis
CTTAATTCTGGTAATATGCTCCATTATATACTGGTAATATACAATACGTAATGTAATGCGATTGCAATGAGAGTATATTCAATAAAAAATTCAACTACACGAAGCTATCGATCTCGACAGCCCACTGGATTTTGGCCTTGAAGTCCCTCGTTAGCCTTATTGACAAGACCGGATTCCAGTTCCTGCAGCTCAATGATGCATACTGATCGATTTCTATTCGCAACCAGACAAGTGCAAAATCCATATTACATGTATTCTCATACTACCTGTCTGTTTAATCTAACAATGCAACATCAGATGTTTGCTTAAGATAGCTGTAATTCAGAGTTACAGATTGTACTAACGAACTGTATTTGTCTAGTTTCTATGCGTAGCAGAGTATGGTTGCTTAGAAGTACTTAATTCGACAATTTTCCCGGTTTGAACTTAATTTTGGCATATTAGTACGAGTAGGTCCAACTATTTTACAATGCTATAAGATTGTCAACATAAATTAAGTCAAGCACCATCAAATCGCCATACATTTCGTAGTTAGGTACCATCTGTGCAACGCAGCCAGCAACTTTATAGTGTATGTAACTGTGTGAACAGGCATAGTATTATGCTTTGTTTCAACTACTGCTTGGCTTCGTGGCTCCTCTCCGAGTAGCCATAATTAAACCGAATTCAGTTAGACAATGTAGTAAAATAGAATGCACGAAAAACCATAACGCGAGAATCCGTACTCATTGTATTAGTCGGCGGGGTTAATTACAAGCTGGCCTTAAAGCGTTAAATATAATTTAAATGAATTCAATGTGAATAAACCGACTTCCGCGTACTTGGAACGGTCATATCTTGGCCCGCGGCAATATGCTGCTGCTGTGACGACTGACTAGATGCCGTCAAATTATTCGATTCCGCCACGCCAGGTTGAGACGAACCTTGCTGGTGGGAGTGGTTGTTTGGTTGTGCAGTCGATGACGATCCATTCTGCAGCGCTAAACGGAGCTTTTTACGTTCTTGGAAGTTCTTTTTGAATTTTGTATATCTTTTCCGCCAGGAAGTGATAGTATTCTTCCTGAAACGTAGACATAATATCGGCATTGCAACAGCAGCGAAATTATAAAATAAGCTTAAAAAGATGTTTTCACACATTAATTGCATTAAACGCTTAGTAAAAAATATAAAACGTTTCTACTTTAACCTATTCATCTGACCTTAAGCAATTTATCACAGTAAAAAATGTAATGCGAAGCAGAAGTTTTTTTATTTCCGAATAGATGAAAATATCAGATTAAAACAGAACCACATTACGGGTCTAACAAAATCTTTTGCTTGTATTACTTCACCACAGCAGCCGAAAGCAAAGCCATTTGATGGTGCACAGTGTCAATATTGTCAACGACAAAACAAGATTTTAAAAATTGTTAAACAAGAGCTTTCCCACTCAGATCAAATAGTTCCCTCCGAAACAGAATTATACGAATACCGCCGATTGCGTTTTTGTAGGCTATAGTTGGAATACTCCTATATATACTAAACGTTCTGCTACGTATCTCAGACACCAGACATATACCCCAAAACTTATACGTAACAGAAGATAAAAATTTGCAAAAAGCTTAAAAATCTATAATTTACGTACCAGAGAATTTAGTCTTAAGTTGCAAGATAGAGAACAGTGATAGGCAAATAGGATACGAATACGATTTTGTATCCGAATTTTGAAATTAGAAGGCACGTAGAGGACATCTGGAAATCCTAGTGACATTGCGTGCTGTAGGCAGTTACATAAATCTTATCGTGCTGTTAACCAGTATGCTCATTTTCGGTTAAACTTGAGTTAAATATCTTCGATAGATTTTTTTATTTGCTAGTTGACATCGAATTTCGCCACTAGAAAGCCTATCACTATGGCGAGTGGCACCGGCAACGATGTTCGAAAGACGATATGTTCCGGTCTTGCCGTAAATAGCTGCCATGTATTGGACCCATAAAGCAGCACAGATACGAGATATGCAGCTGGTTGAAATATCGCGCCGCCATAAGACATTGACGAACAAATTATACAAGGCCTGCTGAGTCTCTGCAATGCGACGACTTGCTTTGAAGTTAGAACGCCTGCCCGTAAAGTACAGTTGATATTTAGAACATAATGGCACTGTCAACTGACACTGTGTCACAATGCCATGCTGATGTTGATGAAAGATACATAGGTTGACAATCTGTATTATTGTGATGTCGCCACAACTTTTGTGTACTTACAACTCACATATATATGAGATCAAGAGTATTTATTAAAAAACATTGTGTATATCTGAATTAATTAATACATAAAAAAATCCAGTAGTGAATAGTAAAGTCTAGTATCATCCTATGTTTGTAGTTCATGAAAGAAAATTAGTTATGGTAGCGCGTGTATGGATATTTTTAGACTGCAAATTTAGGTAAAACATGTCCTTGCACTTCACAATTGCCAACAAAGTCAGCAAACCCAGGGTAAAAGATATACCAAGACAATGTTCACAGATGCACGATATCAATTATATATAAATATTAAGACATAAGGCGATCATGTATATCCGTGCGTACCCTATCATCAGCTTGCTCAAACATGTCTTTCTCGACTTTTCTGGCAAATTTAATTAGATCTGTTATGCGACGATCTTGTTCGAAAGCTGGATCGGGTTGAGGAAATATTACCTTACCCAGCTTCGTCACCAAATGATTACGGAGATCCGGAGCTACCTATAAAGTGATTATAAAACATTCATTTTTACAGTCATGATAAATTTATCAGACATATCATTATAAGTTTTCTCAAACTATTCTCAGCCTCAAAAAAATTGAATTCTGAATGTAAATTGTTATATAGGGTATTGCTTCTGAACAAAATGAATCGCTCTCGTGCGGCAGAATCGCTCTAGCCATTGAGGAATATATGACCAATTTAGTGTTCGGAATCCCAATGTCTATTAGAACCCACCTTTGATCCAACCCTGTCTGGCTAATGAGGTCATCAGCGTACAGTTCACGGGGTTCCTTAAAGCTAAGCTTTATGAACAAAATGAGCTCAACCGCAGCCTATTAGCTCCAGTGGTTAAAGAAGTATGATCAATTTGCCGTTATGGGGAACACCATGGGGCCCATTTGAACACCCGTTTTGACACAATAGTGAAGACATAGGTAACCTAGTATTATAAAACTAAACTTCCTGAACAAAATTTGATCACCTGAAACCAGATCACATCCACAGTTATCGAGATAAGAGTCAACGTGTTTTGGTGGGACACGTAGGGGCCGCGCCCGGACCTCCTTTGAGGGTGAAGGAGTGGGAATCAGTTTATACATCCAACCAAATTACACGTAGAGATTTCAAGCCTTGAATAAGCTATAGCACAAACTGATCGCCAATCATAAGTTAACAGAAAAAATGAGGCAGACGCCGTCAAATTTCACAGTCCTGACCAATGAGGACCCTTCTTTGACACTCAGAATCCAAAAACGTTAATTTCCAGACATTTGCATACAATAGCGAAACTACTGACAATCCAGCTCATTTATTACGAATATAAGAAGAAAAGATTATTGCAAACGGCGAGACAATGTAGAGTTCAGCCAAAAAAGAAAACTTTCTTGGCTTTAGGTATAAAGCAAAAAATAATAAAATTGAAATATTGGACGCACTTTATGTGGGAAACATGTCCGCAAAGAGTGATAGTAATTACTAAATGTTCAAATACATCATTCATTCGTCAATATAAGCTAACAGTTCATTTTCTATTTCGTCGATATTCATATCCAATATATAGGTATTGTCAGGAGTGGATGACACTTTGATCAATAGTATATACAACATTTTACAACCAAAGTACATTCAGCCAACATGTATGTCTCGCTCAGTTTCGTGCCCTCCCCAACCTTCGGCAAATGATAGACTGTACTATCATAATAGATTGACGGATTAACAAATTTTTGCGTCAAACTCGTATATGCGCTTCATTGATAAATTTCCGCTACGAATCAAAGATCACACATTTTCAAAATTCCTAATGCATAAACTGTGAAGTTGTTAAAAACGTCATGGTTATGTCCACATAATGTTCGATTAAAATGCTTTAGAATTTTTACAAAAGTTCGAATCGAACCAGCTTATGCCACTCTTTTTGAACTGCAGCTCCCTCAGGAGGCGGAAACGACGTCACAGCTCGAGCGAACGCATACGAACTATCACGGTTGCCGCCGTTGGCCACACCCCCAGACGAGCCGTCGCCAACACTGCCAGCGGTTGCATTCGCACCGGTCTAAACCCGTTCCCTGACGCCCTCTATCACCTTGCATTGTACCGCCTTGATAATGTCGTAAAGTGAGAGCAAATTGACCACCAGCGCCGCCAGCAGACGTGGATGGCAGGAGCGCGGTGGTGTTGTACCGCTTAGCTCGTGATACCTGAAGCATGAAATTTATAAACATATACATAAGCAATATTAATTGTATACAAGAGTGAGTTTCATTGAATTCATGGTGCATGGAGTTACTTGAATCGGCCAAAGCAACCGACAAGCTTAATTGAAACAACTTATGACTTACAACAACTGACAAGCTTAATGACGGTAAACCACTCACTGATGTCCGCGCGCCGGGTCGGACGGACATTAAAATTTTTATGTTTGTTATGTGAAAATATAATTTTGGTTTAGTCGGTCTCATTTTGTTTCCGAAGTTGCATAACTGGCGCTATTTATGTGCGTGAAGGTAGTAACTACTGCTTTTGGATATAACTAAAGCCCAGCGCAAAACGGACATCAAACATGAAATTCAAGGAATTATATGCACCTTAGAAGAACTCAAGGTAATAATTTGAGACAGTAGGTATAATCAAGGAGCGCGGCAACGCAGGAAACCGCAGCAAGCTAATGACAGACTATTTATTCATAACAAACGTTTGAAATATTGTCATGAATACACAAATTCCTCAAATATTATTCTTTTAGCAAACCGATCTGAAACAAAGCAAACCTTCTAAAATTTTAAATTGCAAAACAATGTGAAAAGTTTATTAATAGTTGCTCCCGCAACCAAGGAAAACGGACCGAACGTGTGAATGGATCGGAGCTTATTGCTTATGGTGAGGTTCTAAATTCTGCTTTAAATCTCCAAACCTACAGTCATACTTATCACAACCCGCTAAACCTTTATTTCTTCCTCCAGTAACCGAAAAAAATGAAAATTATTGAAATCTATTCAACTGCCAAGTTGAAAAAGATTTATTTGAAGAGTTGTTTTTACGTCTTAATGGTTCCTGATGAGTACGGCGGGCCCTGGCAAATAACGTGTGCCCTCCGGTCGAACCCCTATGGCAAAATTTTGACTCCTCCTTCAAAAAGTCCCTAGGACAAATTTTCTCTCCCGGGTAAAAACACACTCAGATGACATAAAAATTATAATTTTGCTACAAAAAATCACTTTCAGAAGTTAAAAATTTGATTACCTAATTGCGGCAAAAAATAGCTGAAAAGTTTATCTCAATAAAGATGTTTTCGCACTGTTTGTAAAGCTATTTGTTAATAATTTTAGCGGGTTTCGCCGAAATATGTTAAATTTTCAAAACTTTGACTCCCCATGGCAAAATCCAGCGGCAACACTTACACACCGGGAGACTCTGGTTCATCCCCCTGGCAAAATTTTAATCAAATGGAGAAGCCTGGATGTAAATCCTCCATGGATTTATATCATGAATACGGGGAAAGTAAGATTGCTTTTACCGCACGTCAGCAGCTCCGAAAACTACAGATCCATTCTAATTCTCAACATATATATAAAAGTCGTAACATTTGCCAATTTTCAGTGCCCGTTAATCCATACGACCTATCAGGTGCTAATGACTCTACAACAACCAAGAGACCTAACCGGTGTTATCAGCATACTCAATCAACGTAGGCTTAACACAATTAGATAAAAAAACGTCTTTAACGAATTAAATAATAATCTAAGCCGGTCATCGTTTACACCCAACAAATAAGAGACTTATTCGTCAAAATTTTGAAAAGTTTTATGGTATTTTTCTGCGAGTTTAGAAGTAGGACAACTTCTTTACTTTGCTGGGCAAAAAAACGCCAGATTTTCCTTATGAAAATAAAAACCCCTTAATTTTTAGCCTTCGGGCTGAAAACACCAAAATTGCAGGCATTCAATAGGATTTCACAACATAATCTGTGTTAATATTATATATTTTCTAAGAAGAAGCTATTTACATAGTTACGCGTTTTTTCAGTCCTCATAGTTAATCTGGGGGTCCTCCAGTTCTCCGAAATTCTCTCCCCCCCCGGTGCATCCTTTTTGATGTGGGAGCTCCCCAGATACTTTAGAGACAGTTTGAGAAAGCCAGATACGTTCACAACTACCTACATTCTATTACGCGTGGAATAAAAAGGGTGCGAAAACCCTTCAAAATGTGTGCGTAAGACAGACGGAATAAAAAGAATTTTCGCACACGGCGCGATTTGAGGAAAATCCGCTCACTCCGTATCAACAAAATATCAAACTGTTCTTTGCAAAATTTGTAATCAAAGACTCTGGACAGACATTCCCCCGATAATATAGCATTTGTAATAGATCTAAAACAAATTCTTCCATATGAAATCATATAAAATAGTAGCTCTACCAACAGACTCTCCGATAATACCCCCATGTGCACATTGCAAAAAATACTTATCAAAACTTGTGTTTTCTAATTTGCAATAAAAGTACGCTCATTTAGTTTTAACTAAATCAAAATAAGATAATTTGAAAATTTCGACAAAATTACTGTTGTTAGGCAACGACTTGGTACGGTAAAAAGTATACGTTTTTAGCGAATAAAATATCTAGTGTACCGAATTTGTCACGGTGGTAGGGCCAGGCATTGTGACAGATCCAATCGACCCTTGCTGGTGTGGGTGCATTCCGCGTGGTACACCGATTCCTCCGATTGAGCTACCTGATGTCTGACCTACACCACCGGATTGTAGCTGCGATGAGGCCAACCCACCAGAGGCACCTGGTGCGGCTGCCAAGAGATCATCGAGCGAACCACTATTTCGGGGTTGTTGTTGAGAACCCTGAGCAACAGGTGCAATTTGACCGAGATGATTGTCGTCACAGCTACCGGTAACAGAAGGTACAGCACCAACACCTGGCTGTTGGTTTTGCAATTGCTGGTGATGGCTATTCACTGCACCGAGGCCAGTGGAAGCTATTGCCGTCGACGAACCACCACTAACCATGAGAGGGTTATTGTCTGCAACAGATATACAAATTTCAACACAAGAATGTTGTGGTCTGTTTGAAAATCTCTGTAAGTGCGGCTCTGGGAGTTCCAAAACCTTAACTTCATAGGCGGATCTTCTTATTTTGTGGGAAAACTCTGCGCATGAAACCAAATTTAGCATTTATATATATAATAGATTCGAAGCTTTTAGCGCCGTATCCCGTACCCATATAATCATCGTAGTACAGCAAAACCAGCACCGGCAATGAGTTTCCCATGCCCGAAAACCCCCAAGTGAAGCGTTTCAGCCTGTAAAGATTTCAGAACAAATTTTTCTCGAATTTTTGGGTGGATGAACCACGAGGATGCCATACCTCAAACCAAATAACTCCAGAAGCGGATTCTTATTCGAAAAACAAAAAAGCAGCGTCGACATTTATCATTTTACTACAAAATAAAACTAAACAGGGAAAAAAATTCAAAAGTTAAGATAAAAATAACCTTGCTGCTATGAAAAGAACTAAAATGGAGTAAAAACCATCGTTTTGACCTCTGACCCTTGATAAAATGTCATGGTTAGCAGTTTTAAATCTCGCTAAGCTGATTCTTGTTGTGGTCTCCATTATTTTGATGCGAAGCCTACGTCACGAGATATATATTTACTGCGAAGCACTGGTACCCGTATGCCAAGATTTGGCAAAAAAACCTTAAAAACATACTTTTACCATTTTGGCGCCGAAGATGGAGTCTAAGGCGCGTTCTACTATAGGGCATATCTTCGCCACTTTTGGTATCGAATAAAAAGCTTACCAAAATCGTCTATCCGAAAATAACGCACCCCGCTCGCTTCTCTCCCTTCGTTTCAATTACTCTGCAAAACATCTATATAGCTCGAGCGGTTACGGAGATATTACCGTTTTCATTAATTTCATATGGCATTAGTCACTGAAAAACGCGTTCTGACCCAATCCTACATACTACGAGAAAGGTGTAAGAAAAAAAAGCATTATATACAGTCTTATAAAGGTTTACTTGCTATACAAAATGAGCCCCAGGGACACAAATAGAGATTTGAAGCTTTCAAATGAGCTCTAGAGCGAATCGTCCTCCCATCTATCGTTGAGTTATTCATGTCAGCCTAATAAGTAATAACCCAACAACGGATATTTTTCTGGAAAATGAGCAAATGTTCAAATTTGGTTTAGTTATTGGTGACTGAAAGCTTCGATTTGTATAGTTTTCTAAACAATCCAAGCCATGAGTTGTACATGCGGTTACATAAATTCGAATTGAGAGTACACCGCAACTCACTGAGCAACGAGTTAAATATAACTACTACGCAAGTATGTATCGGTTATGTATAAAGCTATGAACAAACCAAAATTTAACAGAAACACATTTCAGACATACGCTAATGCAAAAAAATATCAATTTTGCTCCATAACCCTCACTCACTTGGCTTCCGATCGGCAAGTTGTTTCAAAGGGAGACAAACCGGGCAATCCGTTTTCGTACAGTTTTTCCAATGAGCAATGATTTGACGAGAAGATGCACAATGTGGTGCTGAAACCGAAAATGTTTTAAACAGATATTTATATATATATACATATCAGGGAGTAACCGGAATTCCGGTTCCGGCGAAAATCGTGTTCCGGTTGCGGTTCCGGCAAAGGGCATAAACCATACCGGAACCGGAATTCCGGTTTAAAAATTTTCTTTGAAATTTTCCACGTTTTTTGCATCATCTTTGATCCAAACATATGTAATATATATTGTACAATGATCAAGCTCCAATACAACCAAGCAAAAGCAAAGATTAACCAAGCAATTTGACGTTTGAAACGTAAGTAGTGCACATAATTTCAGTTGGAATTTTTTATAATAACCTGCAAGAGTTTGTTAGCAAATCAAAGCCACGTCGATGCTTGTAGCAGCTATTTTACACATCCAGAAGTGTGTGGGTACGTTTCAATTAAACCGGTCCAACTCGGTAACAGAGTATGGCTTACGCAGAAAGTACTTAGGGTATGCTTGGCTAACATAAATTGCTTCAAGAACCAGCCAATGCGCTTGTAAACTTGGTAAATCAGTCTAAATTGAATTAAACTAACGTTATCTCCAACGCAGCTAGAAACTGCTTTCTTGGCAAAGAACTGTATTTATTGAAACTGTGCGAGCAGCAACACAATGTGTCTCATTTATAGCATTCTGATTAGAAAGTTATCATCATTATCATGTAACTTACGGGCACTGTTTGTCCAAAACTTAACGGCACTAGCCTAAACAGTGTCCCTCGCCACTGATCAGAAAATTACCTTCTATCTACTATTTTCTCTTAGAATCATATAAACCAATAATTTCAAGTTTCTTACAGAAGAACATGTAACAAACGTATGTGTAGTAAAGGAATGCGACTGGAGACAGAGCGAAAGTGTGTATTCTACGCTCCAAGCTTTGTAAGCATATTCGATTTGACACAGTATACGCAATGGTGTATAGTGGAAGGCATTTTTTGCTCTGGGTGTCCAAAAATCGACATATTTGATCGATAAATAAATATTATTAGCTTCCTCAGTCTCTTTAAAGTTTCAGAAAGGCAATAATACCACCGTAATACATTAAGTTTAATGTAAAAGTTATTTTTAATGTATTTTAAATCCACTATACCTTGATTTTTTCCTTCATCTGTTTTACTATATATAAATTTCGAAGACTAGGTTCCGGTTCCGGATCCGGTTTAAATGGACGGTTCCGGTTGCTGGTTCCGGTTCCGGTGAATTTCGGTTCCGGTTATTCCCTGATATATATATATATACTGATAAACTGTAGCTAAAAAGCCGGTAGAAAGTGGAATTCAGGTTCGGGATAACTTTGGCCTAAATCGAAGTTCCGGTTTCATGAATTTTGGATATCTGATTGGCGTATTTTATAATAAAAGTTTTCAATTACTTGTCAAAAGTAGGTAACAAAATAACTAAACACTTCTTAGTGGTATTTGTATAACATACAACCGAAATATATTGTCTTTGTGTTCGTTTAGGTATATACCTTTGCTTAGCTCATTTAATTTTTCCACGAACATTTATCGATCTCTATTAAACAGTTTATAAGGTACAAAAAAATGCTAATCAATCAAACATATACGTATATATATAATACAACGTTTATATCTTAAGTATATGCACTGTAGTCCAACTATGCCGTTATTCAAGCAACATGGCTAATAGGCACATTTTGCAGGTTGATGCTCAATATACCAGCCTTTCCACTTGCCAATATAATGTGTATGGGATTTGCATCTGGGCCCATGTTCATTTCCGGGTGGAAATCTGGAATGGGGCGGGCGAAATCTCAATGTTACGGACAACAATGGCCAATTTTTTGGCTATGTGTACATAGTTGCGGCACTGATGGTATTATTAAAAGACGTAACTGACTTACCAAATGACCAGGAAGCGTTTCCCTCCGCTTATTTTTATTGTTGTGTGTTCGAAATCAATATCAATCCTGGATGGATTTACGGAGTGTGGGTGGGTGAACATGGGAAGTTGTGGCTAGGGGGTGGGGGGATCGCAGAGTTGGTGGATCCCCATAAGGTAGAGAAAAGACCCAAAAGTCTCTCTAAGTTATATACACTATTCAACAGTTAGAATTCACCACCCTGGCGATATGACCACCTTACTAGTTTAAATTACAGCGCAGCGGTTGTTGCATCTTACAACAAACTACTACTGCTAAATCTCAGTCAATTCTCATGTACTTGTGAGACCATCACAAAATAAAGGAATTTCGAGTATTTCACGTTGCTGAAGACCGTCTGAACAATTCACTCTGTAGCTTGTGTTCACTACCGGTTAAGGTTCGAAATTGAGCTTTCTAAGAACTTTTTAAAAGCACAGAAAATAGATCAGCAATACAATAGGAGAAACACTGGCTGCAATTATTAGCAACTACATATATATGACATTAATGGGGTGTTTTCACAAGTGTGGAAATTTACGGACCAACTTGCTAAGTGGAAGCATAGGGATGTATCGTGGACATTTTCATACACTGGCAGAGCCACTGGTGAGCTGAGAAAATAGTAATACCAGGTTCAGGTTCCGCAAAAAATTGAAGCTAACTGCTAATTTCTATTTAAATGGTCACATACCGCACAAATGATAAAAACTATTTACTAACAAACCAATGATAATAAATTAATACTAGTCGGTAGTGGAACGACACTTGTGAGCGGAGCTTGGGCTGTGGCATTACGAATGTACTCAATTTTATGTTCTTCAAATAACTACATTGCTAGGGCTTTATCATTGGTAAAAATATTATATTTGAATTCTTCGACCCAAAAACCCTATAATGGTTTGATCGAAACGATTCTATTTCAATAAATAACACAACTATTGCAAAATTCTCTATTTTAGCTGCATAAGCATAACTAATTACTAATTAACCACTCAAAATTTTTTAATCCCAAATATCAGGCGCACACTCTGACATGATAGGCTTTCAAACAAAAAAAAAGTTTTTAAAATCGGTTCAGTGGTTCTTGAGATCCGTCGGACCGAACGAACTAACGAAAGAACGGACATCGACCCTCTTAATAAAAGACAGAAAATAAAAACGCTTCGCTTCGCTCAATTACGGCACTACTGTATTAAATTAACTTCGAATAGTTTGTGGACCTTGTATTGTCATGATTATATTAAGATTTAGACTCGAAAAAGCAATTTACCAACTTTTCAAATGTATAAGATAACAGTATATAACATATATATATATATATATTTTCCAAAAGCTATTAAGAAATATTTGTTATATCGTCGCTCTGTCACACAGCTGAAATTTAACTCATCTCATAAGACAGCATCGCGTAGGTTGAAAGTTTTCACAATGACTTTTTGCAAATAGTTTCCCAGTCTGCTTGGGGAGATTTAATGGTTTTGACGAGCATGTCGTCACAACGGCAACCGCTGACAAAGTAACACAAACATTCTAAGTCTACTATATTTACATTAGTATCAGTGAATAACCGGAACCGTCCATTTAAACCGGATCCGGAACTTGGTCTTCGAAATTTATATATATAGTAAAACAGATGAAGGAAGAAATGAAGGTATAGTGGATTTAAAATGCATTAAAAATAACTTTTACATTAAACTTAATGTTTTGCGATGGTATTATTGCCTTTCTGAAACTTTAAAGAGACTGAGGAAGCTAATAATGTTTATTTATCGATCAAATATGTCGGTTTTTGGACACTCAGAGTAAAAAATGTCTTCCACTATACACCATTGCGTATACTGCGTCAAATCGAATGTGCTTACAAAGCTTGGAGCGTAGAATACACACTTTCGCTCTGTCTCCAGTCGCCTCCCTTTACGACACATACGTTTGTTGCATGTTCTTCTGTAGGAAACTTAAAAATATTGTTTTATATGATTCTAAAAGAAAATAATAGATAGAAGGTAATTTTCTGATCAGTGGTCAGAAACAGTGTTTAGGCTAGCGTTGGACAAACACTGCCCGTCAGTTAGATCATAATGATGATAACTTTCTAATCAGTATGCTATAAATGAGACACAATGTGATGCTGCTCGCACAATTTCAATAAATACAGTTCATTGCCAAGAAAGTTTCTAGCTGCGTTGCAGATAACGTTAGTTTACATCAATTTAGACTGATTTACCAAGTTTACAAGCGCATTGGCGGGTTCTTGAAGCAATTTATGTCAGCCAAGCATACCCTAAGTACTTCTGCGTTAGCCATACTCTGTTACCGAATTGGACCGGTTTAATTGAAACGTACCGCACAGACTTCTGGATGTGTAAAATAGCTGCTACAAGCAACGACCTGGCTTTGATTTGTTAACAAACTCCTGCAGGTTATTATGAAAAATTGCTACTGAAATTATGTGCCCTACTTACGTTCGAAACTGCAAATTGCTTATTTAATCTTTTCTTTTGCTTGGTTGTATTGGAGCTTGATCATTGTATAATATATATTACATATGTTTGGATCACAGATGAAGCAAAAACGTGGAAAATTTCAAACATACTATTTAAACCGGAATTCCGTTTCCGGTATGGTTTTTGCCCTTTGCCGGAACCGCAACCGGAACACGATTTTCGCCGGAACCGGAATTCCGGTTACTCCCTGATTAGTATATACTAGTATGGAAAAAATGATTTTAACGGGCACGAAAAGGGAAACCCCTGGAGTATATATATACTATTAGGAAGGATGATATAATTGGCTGAAACGAGCGCAATAGAATGCGTTAAACAGGTGTGCTGATGCTGCTAATGCTCCACCACTACAAATGAAATATGTAGTTAGCTATTTCTATAGCACAGAAATGCGTCACGACAATGGTCTAGCTTTGAAAAATGCATTTTGCTCATTATATAACAATGCCAAAAATTTCATAAAAAAATTTAACTAATTTACAGGTGTCACGGCATAATGTAAGTTTAAAGCAATGAAATCAGCGTATTTAGCTGGTTGCATATCAATATAAACACCATTCTTTACCCCAAATAAGAATGAAACTCGCTTAACGTTCTGTTTATTTTAACGTGTACATAGATTGTCGAGTCTACAATCCGGTTTCAGGGAATATTCACAGTTCCGGCTCTGGCTATTTCGGTTCAGTTACTCACATATCATCATATATATAAATTGCTAACAGACAAGTTTATACACAAATTACAAAATACGTGGCACAAATACTTACACTAGTATATAGATATGTTCTTCTTTAGCATAGTATTACACTAGTTATTACTAGTAAAGAACTGATTTTCGTACATCGCCTGCCCCTTCACAGAGGGTTAAAGCTGAGCGGGCCCCCAGATTTATCCAGTCCGTACAACAGGTCGGCGGTTTCCCCACAGCACTATCTCCGGTGAAGTTGACACAAAACTTTCAAATTGCTATGAGCTTGTCTTATCGACAACAAGATGAATTCTGAGCGTTGAATATATATATCACCATAACACTTCTGAAACCCGTCAAGACTTATAATGCTTATCCGATATGCGTTAAAGCACACCACTTATTATGAATGTTGCAAACTTTATAATTTTATAACGGCTTATTTAAGACATTGACACTAACTCATAACCAAATATACACAAATTACGACAGTCGAAATTCGATCGGTAAATCGGGTATGCAGTTTGTTGGGTTTAAACCACAACAGACAACCTGAAAAATTGTCAGTCATATTGGATTCCAGAGGGAACCATCTTAACGAAACTTATATACCGTTCTAAACGCACTGAAAGCAATATATATATAATCAAAACCTGAAGACAGAAAGATTCTGGACCGGATTGTCGACGATAAACATACTGGAAACCACTGAAAAGCCATGAAATATATGTCGATGTTAGACTCTAGATAACCAAACAATCATATACTTCGTACCGAAAAAAATCGGTATTAATAGCACGACTTATACCCAAGGTAGCGAATTCTGAGTATTGATTATGTAGCTACTTTTGACTCAAATTCCACATCCTGAATTAGCCGCGTGGCAAACCATTATAGATACACAACCTTATAGGACCCAATTTTACTACAATATCTAATGCGGTTGTCGAGATAAATGAAGTTATTTTACAACGCAGTTAGGCCTTTTTTTAAGCGGGGCTGGGGGGAGGAGGAGGAGGAGGAAGATGTTAGAATCAGGTTTTGCGCCTAACTAAAGGCCACAAAATCGCTGAATCAATCTGAGCAGTCAAAATTCAGTTATGCGCGTCACTCTAAATAGTAATATAACCGACAGTGTCCAATTTCGCCACTATTCCAACTACTAAGATTCTTCGCTCCACTCGTTTCACTCACTGCACTTACAATTAAAAAATCACTTTGATGGTACGAAGACAGACTAGCTCTTGAAAATCGGGTCCGTCGACCACAGACCCCGTGACGGACTAAGAAAAGGTATAATATAGTTCAGTTGGTCTATAAACAACAAAATCATTATGCTTAGTACGTAACGTAATGGACACTCGTTGTAAGCAATAACAATCTGAAATACGAAAAATTGCTATTTCTAGCAAACCTTCGACGAACCATACTCGGACCCACTTGGCTTCAAAATCCAGAACCCCACCCTCCCTAGCTTTTTGGTTTCCTTCGCAAATCGCTTCAATCGATTCAGTTTTCTATTGTGCAAGGTAAGACGACTGATAATGCTAAAAGTTGCAACAGCTACAGCTGCAACTAGTAAGCAGAACATGTTTACAAAAGCTTATAACAAAGGACTACCATCATCAAACTACTCGCTAACTTCTTTTCTCCTTATATATCTAAAAAGCATTTTACGCTTGGTCCTTTCCAGACGACTCATTCTAGGGATGCATCGAGAATCTCGGGCGCGCTGCCTGAACTCTGATGTTCGCTCCGCCTGTCTCTTCTATTTTCAGTCTTACAACGCGGTCCCCTACCGACTGGGGACGACAGACCGGTCGTGGAACTATTCAATTGCCTTATCTTCCCAAAATGGTATGCTATGATTTCCACGATCCTGGTAAGAATAAAGAATATTCGGTTATACAATTCGGCCGAACACCGAAT
Source organism: Trileptium ribeirensis (assembly GCA_030248225.1). Taxonomy (NCBI): domain Eukaryota; kingdom Metazoa; phylum Nematoda; class Enoplea; order Enoplida; family Thoracostomopsidae; genus Trileptium; species Trileptium ribeirensis. The sequence continues at coordinate 15,812 of JASANE010014268.1, forward strand.
ATTTGCCATTGCTAGCGAGGGTACATCGGATAACTCCAAAACGAAAACCTCGATATTCCTGTTCAGAGACCTATATATATACGCCCCAAATATAACTTTTCAATCGAAATTTCAAAACCCAACTCGTCTTCCTACGTTTTCGAAGTCGGTGATAACGAATTCTATGCTATATTTAGTATACATCTGTATATTTATATATTCATTGATTTATACATTTTACACATATTCGTTCATTCAATTTTAAACAGATAAACTTCAAAGTACTTATGACCATATTTGTTTTTCTTTGAGATTTTTTGTAGTATGTTGTTTAAAAGGATGTATTACATGCATCAATATAGTACCTGAAGTAAACATATATATGACGACTATTCGGCCCCCAACCCGGATTTCACTTCCCCGATTCGAAATCTCCTGTCATAGAGGGAGTCAGCCACAAAAGCCCAAGGAGTTCTTCTGAGCTTCTGAGTTATTCCAAAAAAAGTTGTTCATCAAGGTTTAAGATCTCGAGGAGATTTTGTGCAGTGGTTTCGATGTGAAATCAGCGTTGCGAGGTTTCTCTCTCGTAACACTCGTACACATATCACCACATTTGGCTAAAAACACGTAAAAACCTGCTTTGGCCATTTTATGCCGGAATAGGGGCTCGGATCTGTTTGCATGCAACAAAATAGCACATCATCAGCACTTTTGCTATACAACGAAACAATTTTATCGAATTTTGCAACCCGAAAAAGAGTTATTAGTGACACGTCATCTGTATGCAAATAAAATCTAGTTGACCGAACTTGAAGGCACTGAAACTGTGATCATTTAGATGCTTTAACCCTCTGAAACTAAAACTTATATAACATAACCACCGAAATCATCGTACTGAAATACCTATATATAGACCCTTAAAGGTAACCGTATAACCACATTGAGCAAAGAAGTCTTAAACCCAGTATTTGGCAAATGGGGTTGAAGCTACTATCGTTGTATTAAAGGGCACATCGTTACTAGTATCTCGCAAACGAAGCGGTTGCTCATTTTCTTTCACTTCGCAATATGATCATTTTGTTCTTGATACCATGTACACGATATATATGACGAAATCGGGATCAAAGACAATAAATCCACTGAAAACCTATCAAAAGACATACATAGGAGCTATAGACTTATAACCATATTAGTGTATTCAACGTTCTGATAGCCTATATATATTGGACATATCTGACGCACTACACGCAAGACATAACCAAAAATGGAAACTCATTATATTTTGGAAATCGGGTTCGTCGACCGTAAAACCCTTGATGCTCCTTAAAAAGGCACTTATAATAGTCAATATTGTATTCAGCGCGCTTGATAACCTAATTTACATTCGTTGGAAGGTAGAACACGCAATAACAAGCAGAAATTGAAAAATCAATACGTCTGATAAAGGGTCGACATGCGAAGCATGTGTCGCGAGATGTGAGCCAGACTAAGATTTAATGTTTATCGAGAATTTATAACGTACCTTGACATAGCCGTCCTTCCATACACGTGGTCATATGATTGAGTACGTTTTTCATGGTTGCACAATGTGGCAATGGACACCCACCACCGTTCGGGTTGTTTGGATCGGACGAATTGTTGCTTCGCTCACGCTGCTGGCATTTATGAGCATGCAGCAGAAGAATCAGTTGTTGTTGGATGAGTTTTCGCTTTTCAGGGTCCTGAGCTCCGCCTCCACCACCCGTACCCGGTGCCCCAGTGGCGCCGTCCGCTTTTGATCCTGGTTGCTGCTGCTGTGGTAGTATATGCTGCTGATTGGCTGACGTAGTCGACTGATGCTGCTGATGATGAACTTCACCGGGTACTAAAACACAATAACTACAATCGGATTACACCCAAACATTTAAACAGTTTCAACACCACAGCCAGGAAACAGTACTGCACGCTTTAAAGTTCAACTCACAACATCAATAATTATTGAAAATAGATGTCTAGCAGGATAATTTGGTTTCAACTTTTGCATAAAATACATATATGCCTGATACTAATTTGACAGCATACAGGAAAGGTTATCAATCAAGGAGTAATCAAAACTCCAGCTCCACCTAGTTTTTGCCGCAATCGAAGCTCCAGTTTCATGATTTTTGATGTTACCCACATGTTAAACTTGGTAAGAATCGTCTCATTTTCGAATCGAAAGTGAAAACGTATGCGCGTGTAAACTCATGGTGACCTCACAATCCGTTCTAATTTGCAATTTTGCTTAAAAATTGTTACGGAACGCTTTTTGATCAATTGAAACTAGGATCAAAACTATTCGTGAAAACACTGCTCACGATTGAAATCTAGCTATATTGTGTTCGCGAAAGTTCAACTAAAATGACCAGAATTTTTGATAACGAATAGTTTTCAAATCTGACTTAAACCAGTTTTATTACACCAAGAGCTTATTTAACTATATATGGGATCTATTTGCGTGTGACATAACATATGCATTTAAATTGTTCGCGAATACAGAGTAATCCAAATTTAAATGAATACTCAAGACGGAACCGAAACTTTGTAAATTGAAAACGCTAAAATCCAATTGGAGCACATAGTACGTATACATTTGCACTTGCACTTAGGTTTTATTATAGCAATTTTTTGTTGAGAAAAACTGAATTAAATTCGGCCTTTTTCCGCATTAAGGTTTTGCAATTTCACCGAGATTGACGTGACAACAAATTTCGATATCGGTTATTACACTAGTCGGTAGTGGAACTAAATTTGTGAGCGGAGCTTGGGCTGTGGCGTTACGAATGTACTCAATTTTATGTTCTTCAAATAACTACATTGCATAGGGCATAGGGCTTTATCATTGGTAAAAATATATTTGAATTTTTCGACCAAAAAAACCTATAATGGTTTGATCGAAACGATTCTATTTCAATAAATAACACAAATATTGCAAAATTCTCTATTGTAGCTGCATAAGCTTAACTAATAAGCTAATTACTAATTAACCAATCAAAAAATTTTTAATCCCAAATGTCAGGTGCACACTCTGACATGATAGGCTTTCAAACAAAAAGTTTTTTGAAATCGGTTCAGTGGTTCTTGAGATCCGTCGGACCGAACGAACGAACGGACGGAAATCTACTTTTTTGGTCACAGACATAAAATAAAAACGCTTCGCTCGGCTTCGCCTCGCTCCGCTCAAAAATAAGATGGTTCGTGGGGTGATTTCAACAAACGCAAAATTATTCTTGATTTTATCTGTATATATACATGACAAAAACTATTTTATGTATCGCTATTCGTTTTGCAACCTCTGGTTAACTTCTTTTAGTTCTCAGCAGCCATTCACTGTGCACTGAAAGGTCTTTAAGGCAGAAGAAGATAATGCCAGTCAATCAAGCACAAACGAAGGACTCTCCGTTGTTCAAGATTTGTTGCTGTTATTTAAAAACGGCTCCCGCTTAATATCTTACTTACCACCAACAGTTAGTTCCGATAAACACGGGACACATCAACAAATGCAATTCCCAACCTTTCACTTTGCTACTACGGCGACAAACAGGTCGAGTGACACTTTTTTAACGTAACAATATGCATCGGAGCTTCTGGAGCGGAAAAAGGTATTCCTGGGTAGAAAATCAGCGTCGCTACATCGCTTAATAATTTACTGAACGCAGTATCAAAACTATAAGACCCGTTATTACACTTTATACTTTTTGGGTTTTCAAAAAGGCGAAACTCCAAAATACTACAATAGCAGCCACTTCCTATCCGATATGGCACGCGCTACTTAACCGGGAATTTTATAATGGGAAGAATGGGATTGACCGCTCATTGACTCTGTGTGAAACTTAAAAACCACCTCCTCTCTCCAGTGCCCCTAAAATTTTATTTCGGAAAACCACAACATTTTGTTTCCCACAAAAAATTGTCCAATCTCCTTTATTTTAGCTAAAATTTTGCAACTTCCCAAAGTTTTTGCTGAAATTTTGCCGATGTTCCTCTTTTTGCTAAAATTGTGACAATGTTACGAAACCTTAGCTAAATTTTCTATAATTTTTGGAAAAAATTTCGGCACTTGCAAAAGATCAATATTAGTTACGGCTTATACTTCTTGCTAGGAGTCACAGCTGCACAAATTTCAGAGCCGTAAAAAATAAAAGGGTAGTCATGCAGTGGTTCATCATGAAAAGTAAATATAGGCCAGTTCTCACATACCTCATCCTATAACATATTTTTCTTTGCAGCTTAATATATATCATTATTTTTCATGATTTACGTAATGAATACCGAAAAATTCTAGCCATCAAAAGCGTATCTAATAACATAGCCGCCAACTTTTAACTGATTGAACATGCTTCATGGAAAGTTGTCATCTTTTCTGTGCACAATAAAGAGAACAAACATATTTTCTCGTTTTGCGAAAACAACGAAATCCGATCATCTTATGCTACACGTGACGTAGCGTTTGCTCTTTTACAGTCGATCAATATGTGTTTGTAGACCAGTAAACTACACAGACAGTATATAATCTGCAAAGCATTTCTAATATATGCGGCTAGCGAGATCATCTTATGCTACACGTGACGTAGCGTTTGCTCTTTTACAGTCGATCAATATGTGTTTGTAGACCAGTAAACTACACAGACAGTATATAATCTGCAAAGCATTTCTAATATATGCGGCTAGCGACACTGACCATAATAATAGAATATAATCATATATTATTAATCTGAAAAACTTAATTGTTGACAATAAGTGATTCACCCTGACGAAATTATTTGGTCAGGACCGGACCACGGTACCGACCTACTAAATCAAATACGTATCTATTTAATTTGAGCCATCCAAAATATGTTTGTTCAATTCTACACGGGCTTATATATTGCAGATAGCTTTTATTTACATACGTAGTACCAGTATATCAGGGAATAACCGGAAGCGCGACCAGCAACCAGAACCGTCCAATTAAACCGAATCCAGAACCGCAACCGGAACCTAGTCTTCGAAACTTATAAATAGTAAAACAGATGAAGAAAGAAATGAAGGTACAGTGAGTTTAAAATGTAGTAAAAATAACTTTTACATTAAACTTAATGTATTGCGATGACACTATTGCCTCTCTAAACGTTTGAAGAGACTGAGAAGCATAATAATGTTTATTTATCGATCAATATGTCGATTTCAAATGCCTTCTATTATACAGCCTTGCGTATATTGCGCCAAATAGAATGTGCTTCTAACGCATCCAGCGTAGAGTAAAGAGTACGCCATATCTCCAATCACTTGTCTTTGTTAGACAATCATGAAATTACTGGTTTACATGGGGCTAAAAGAATAAGAAAAAGTATCCTGTAAATTTCTGATCAGTGATCAGAGACATTGTTTAGTCTAGCGTTGGAGAACCAGTACCCGTTAGCTAGACGATGATGATGACGTTCTGATCAGAATGCTATAAATGAGATAAATTGTGATACTGCTCACACAGTTTCAGTAAATGCAGTTCATGGTCAAGAACACATTTTGTTGCGGATATCTTACTTTACTTCAATGTAGACTGATTTACAAAGTATACAAGCGCACTGGATGGTGCTTTACACAATTTATGTTAGCTCTAAGCTTACAGCTAAGTACTTCTAAATAATCTATATTTTGATATATACCGAGTTGTGCCGGTCTAATTCTGAAATACACCGCAGACTTCTGACAGGGTAAACAGTCGCTACAAGCACCAACCTGCCTTTTTTGTTACCAAAATTCTTCAGGGTATATATATTCCTACTGAAATTATACGTATAAATTACGTTTCACAGAGCAATTTGCTGAGTTTTCTTTTGTTTGGTTGTATTGGAACTCGACCATTGTGTATATACACATATGTCTGAACCACAGATGAAGCAAAAAATGTGGAAAATTTTTTTAACCCGAATTCCGGTTCCGGTATGGTTTTTGCCTTTTGGAACACGATTTTCGCCGGAACCGGAACATGGAATTCCGGTTACCCCCTGCAGTATATTTCGAGAGGTGTCATGATAGCACATAACTGATAATTCAACTAATAGTTTTAGCTATAATTTGGGAAGAAAATTTAAGAATAACTATCACTGGTAAACATTTAATACCACAACACAAAGCATTTTGGGAATATTGGCAGACGGAAATTTCTCAAATTGTTTTGGAAAGCAATTTCTCCGCAGAATTCGTTAACTAAAACACGCATATACAGTAACCTAATAAGCAAAAAAATATAAATATAAGCTAAACCTTATACTGCCACAACAACACTTACGAAATACTGGTGTGGTGAAAGTCAATTTGCTGTTCTATGAACGCGTACACGGGTATGACAATCACACAGTCTTGCGTTGCATCGTAAACAACAAGGTAGGTAATCATGCATTTGACTTATTTACCATATATATATATAAGCCATGACGATACTCCACTGTGTAACTACTTACGTGCTTAGAGTTCACATTTAACTGTAAATTTGAAAAAATAAAACTCAAATTCACCACGTTCCGTTCAGAATTTAACGAACGCTAGCTACAAATCATTAATAATCTCAAAAGGGAATAGACGTGTACCTCCTATAGACGAAATTCCGCCACCAAGTTGCTGCTGAGCACTGTTATTATGACTTCCCAGCGGGCCACTTAGTGTCGCGGCGACACTGCCGCCGCCGCTGTTGCTGATTGTGTTATTTTGTACGTTAATATTTACTGACGAGGACGGAGCTGAACATGATATCGATATCATTACTGGTTGTCCACCGCCACCAGTACTACAACTACTGTTAGCAGCAATCGAAGAGTTACTGCTAATACTACTGTGATTTACAAAATTATTGTTTGCTGCTGCAGTTGGCGAAATTGACGAAAGCTTACCAATGAGATTGTTACTACTACAGTTTGAAGGATTAGAGTCGACGATATTTCCTGAGGAAGTAACAACGTGCTGCGGAAGATGTTGGACATTCACCATCATGGCGCTTCCTGGCTGTTGTCCGGTGGCGGTCATTGAGCCGTTCTGTTGCTGCTGTAACTGTTGCGGGTGTAGATGTTGCTGCTGTGACACAACAACAGCTGCTACTGATCTTGATGACCCGACGGTAGACGAACCGGGATGCCCACCAATCATTACCATGTTTGATGCAGAGGGAATCGTTTCGCACACAACAACATTCGATGGCGCCTATATATTAAAAATAGAATAAATTTTAACATTGAGCTGAATATACATGACATTGTCTAATAAATGCTGTGGGGCACCTGATATACACTGTGTTGGCATGGCAAGCTTATCTGCAAATGATGTGATGCTATTGCCTTTATTTACACTACAGTGGTGTATCAAAAAAGTTTGTTCAGTGGGCCCATGGACTCAAAATGCAGGAAAATAATCTCTGCTACCGCTCAAACCATATGAATGTATTTATCTCATTTTGTAGAATAATTCGTTATGTATGTATATACCTGAAAAAAATATGCTGCTAACTGTGTCATTAGTTTCGCTGCAAGGTTGGGTCAAAAATGGTTATTGAATGGGCGCATAGGACCGAAAATGCATGAAAATGGTAAATCTCCACAACCTTTCCAGTTATAAATATTGGTATTTAGTCTCATTTTGTAGAGCAATTCATGTATGAGCAATTGTAATTTAATGCTTAAAATAGTTATGCACATCTCTCTGTTATTTGCATATTAAACACTCTGAGTTCAACATCTTGGCCATAAGACAAGCTACTAGTTTTAACATATTTTAAATCCACAGTAGTTTCGTTTTTCACCATATATACGTATATAAATTTAAAAGACCACTTTGTGATTTAAATTGACAGTTTAGGGTGTTGATTCCGATTATTCCCTGACCAAAAATGAGCAATTAAACCCACAATCAGTACATCCAACGACAAAATCTCTTTTCGTAGAAAAGTTTCTAACCTCTATCTTGGCATCCTCGAGTCAAGGGTTTGTGACTTCTCCATAGTAAATTTTGCCACTGATCGCCGGGTTTACTGTCAAGAGATCTGGATTATACATAAAATAGTCTTGACAAGGTCACAATGAGTCCACGAAATCATTTGCAAAGCAATAAAACTCACTACAGAAATACGAAACCAGTGCGAGTCGAGTATATGGTAGCAGCCATGACACTTAGGAGCAAAACAATCACGGAAGATGATTAAAACTAATATTTAACCAAAACCATAAACAGAATTTTTACAAAAATATAGCATATATCTGCTTACGTTGGCACTGGAAAACGGCTCTTGCGGTTGCATCGACGAGACTAGCAATGTATGCCTTGATGAATGACCACCACTGGGAACCATAATCGAAGACGAAGCACCGCCGCTACGACTGCATGCTGGAGGCCCTAAACTCGGTTGACCACTTCCAGATGAAAAGCGAGCTTGCAAAGCCGACACGCCACCAGATACGGTTGGCTGCACTGAATTGGCCATTGTGGACAAAACCATCGAATGCATCCCCGGCCCAGGCGCCATACTTTGCTGATGCATCGCTGTGCCAGAGTGTGCAATTGCAGCAGCGGATACTACACAAACTCCAGGCGCACCATGTGACACCTGCTGGCTCATATTGGCGCCAGCGTACAATGCAGTAGATGGCCCACCACCAATACTTACTACGCTATCCGAACCAGACGTCGACGAAGAGCAAGGTTGCTGTACCATCACAGATTGCTGGTGAGTGCCACTGGACGGGCTTGCGTGAGGAACAACCGATCCTGAAACGCTCGCGCCGGCACCAGACGTGCACGACCCAGTACCTACGCTGGTACCTCCAGCTCCTGAGATATTACAGCTGCCGGGGGCTGCAGGGGCACAGCGTTGTTGTTGAGTCGCGGGCGATGGCGAATTAATAAATGGCGATACTTGCTGTTGATTGGAAGGCGTATTACCACTGCAACCACCGTTATCGCCAGCAGACATGAGTGCTTGCTGGCCATAAAGGGTACTTCCGTTAGGTCCAGTTGATGAATGGGTGCCTGGACCACTACCTGACACTGCCGGCGAATGAGAAATCACCAAACCCGTTGTTTGTTGCTGCTGACCCAAGGGGACTACAGCATTTGCAGCTGCCGCAGACGCCTGTAATAACAAAAATCATGTCAGGTTTTTACTTTAACTGGGGTGTTTCTACCATAAAATTTTGCCAAGGGACCCAACCGAAGTCACCCGGTTTTTGCCAGGGGCACCGAAAAAGGCAGGAGGCACACTTTGTAGAAGCACGACACATGTTGTCATATATTTTGGCAAACAGTGACTGTAAATTTTTTCCACATATTAGTGGCTTCTCAACACAAATGTGCAAACGATAGACCATATATACTTATTATAAAGGGGGGCACGGGGCCGTATCGAAAAAAAACTAAATTTTGCGACAGCTGCAATATATATATATATATCAGGGAGTAACCGGAATTCCGGTTCCGGCGAAAATCGTGTTCCGGTTGCGGTTCCGGCAAAGGGCAAAAACCATACCGGAACCGGAATTCCGGTTTAAAAATTTTGTTTGAAATTTTTCACATTTTTGCTTCATCTGTGATCCAAACATATGTAATATATATTATACAATGATCAAACTCCAATACAACCGAGCCAAAGAAAAGATTAACTAACCAATTTGCCGTGTGAAACGTAAGTAGGGCACATAATTTTAGCAGGAATTTTTCATAATTACCTGCAGGAGTTTGTTAAATCAAAGCCAGGTCGATGCTTGTAGCAGCTATTTTACACATCCAGAAGTCTGTGGGATACATTTGAAGTAAACCGGTCCAACTCGGTAACAGAGTGTGGCTTACGCAGAAGTACTTAGCCTATGCTTGGCTAACATAAATTGCGTCAAGCACCAGCCGGTGCGCTTTTAACTTTGTAAATCAGGTGAAACTGAAGTAACGTTATCTGCAACGCAAGCAGAAACTGCTTCCTTGGCAATGAACTGTATTTATTGAAACTGTGCGAGCAGCATCACAGTGTGTCTCATCTATAGCATTCTGATTAGAAAGTTATCATCATTATCATCTAACTGACGGGCACTGTTTGTCCAACGCTAGCCTAAACAGTGTCTCTGAACACTGATCAGAAAATTACCTTCTATCTATTATTTTATCTTAGAATCATATAAACCAATAATTTTAAGTTTGCTACAGAAGAACATGCAACAAACGTATGTGTAGTAAAGGGAGGCGACTGGAGACAGATCGAAAGTGTGTATTCTACGCTCCAAGCTTTGTAAGCACATTCGATTTGACGCAGTATACGCAGTGGTGTATAGTGGAAGGCATTTTTTTTGCTCTGAATGTCCAAAAACCGACATATTTGATCGATAGATAAACATTATTAGCTTCCTCAGTCTCTTTAAAGTTTCAGAAAGGCAATAATACCATCGCAATACATTAAGTTTAATGTAAAAGTTATTTTTAATGCATTTTAAATCCACTATACCTTCATTTCTTCCATCATCTGTTTTACTATATATAAATTTAGAAGACCAGATTCCGGTTCCGGATCCGGTTTAAATGGGCGGTTCCGGTTCCAGTAAATTTCGGTTCCGGTTATTCCTCCTCGATATATATATATATATATATATATATATATATATATATATATATATATATATATATATATATATATATATATGCAACTAATATATATTGTTAAGTTATATATACGTATACACGTAATAATGTTCACGCATTATGATCCCGATTTTTGTTTTCTTGGACTGACGAAAGCTATACGCATAGCCTGAAAATTTTTAACAGCCCCGTTTACAGTTTCGTGGTGTAGGTTGGTAAATTTGCATGTGGGAATTATCCGATTAACCATATGTTAACAAAACAATACTCGGTGGAAACAGTCAAAATTTATAAATACGAGCTTTTAAGGAAATTATAATTTAAAATATTAAAAAAAATAATTTTTTTACTTTGCACTGCCTATTACACCTTTTCACGTATATAGGTATAATTTCATTTATTTGATATATACAGATTAGTGTCGGGTTTCCGGCGACGAAATTCCATTATTATATACAATTATATATACAAGGAATAAAAAATGCCATAATTTCGATATTTTGTTGCAGCCATTTGGCATTTATAGCGCCATGCAACACCTCATATAGTAACAACGTACCCAACGTACATTTAATGCTATGAAACCAACGTGTTTAACCAGCTAAATAGCCCTACATACTGGCCTGTCCACAGCCACCAAAAGGTGGGCCGGAGAGAATTAGGGGGACCCATGTTCATTTGGAAATTTCAAAGTGGGCGGAAATAAATTTTGCTTAAAAATACTAAATATTTCCATACCTTCCTGTAATTTTTCTGCCATGCATTAATTTTCAAGCTATAAAATGACGTGCTAGCATTAGAAACAGTGGTAATTAATATTTTGCATACAAAAATCCTGAATTTTGATACAAAAAAAATTTGAATTTAGTTGAACGTGGGGGTTTCGGCCGAGTGGGGGAACGTACATGGACGAAAATCTTACGAACATGGGCGGTTTTGGAAAGTTGGGGGTCGACCTCCTGCCCCCATTGTGTGGCCAGTTTTGAAGGTTTTAAGGGTCTCAATGTCGACAACCCCGATTTCCAAAATGTGATGCGTTTTCATTTGTACGATTAGTGCATTGTGTGCAGGGCATTAAGAATGGTCTATATATAGATATTTCTGAAGGCTGAATAAAGTGATTTCGTTATCTAGAGCCAAACGTGCATAAACAATTAATATAATTTGCAGAATATACTCTGTATTCAGTTGTTTCGTTGCGCATTGCGTGCATGTCAACAAGAATGGACTATATATAGGTTTTCCGGTAATTGCGATGGTTTGGCTATCTAGAGCCCGGCACAAGTAACTTATGTTTTTCCTATGTTTTCATTGGGTTTAGGGTCAATTAAATCCACTGCCAGAATATAGTCATTCTCCAGTAGCTTGGAACACGCCATTACAAATGATCTATTAGCTATTTCTTAAGGAATAAAATGGCTCGGTTATCTGGTGTCCACGGTGCATATTTCATGACTTTTCAACGGGTTTATTTTGAACGAATACGATTTCCACAATATTGTCTCCCCAATTGGAAAATTGGGTCTCCCCAATGCGCCCCACTGTTGAAAGACAGATAATTATATATGCACATAATTCACACCAAAAACAAGAGGCGCATTAATGCTTTCTTATATTTTACCTTATTGATAAGACCAGGTTCTGGCTAATTTCGGCTCGGAATACGCACGGTGAAATATGTAGTTTTCCCTGTCCTAACACATAACTGCTATCCTTACTGTGATTTGCTCAAAACGAAAACATGAAATTTCTTGTGTTGGCGTTTGCTCATGTATCTATGTCGCCAACAAAGGGAAACGGGGCGAGCGTGGTTAGTTTACATTCACTGTCAGTTTCGATGTTACAAATTGAGCGTCCTGAACTATCGTTAAAGGAAGGGATGGATAAGCAATACGTAACAGATCATTTGCAACAAAATAGTAAACGTAATAAATCGCAAAAAGTGAGTGAAAACAATTGGGAGACTTTAAAAGTTACATAAACTTAACTAACATATATAAGACCTTCAGCGATGTCATATTCGTGATCAGCGACATCAAAAACCCTAGTGTAAAACATCTGAACACTTTTAAAATTTTCAAAACAAATAAGCTATGTAATTAGCTACCTAACTAATTATAATGTTTTTAACATCCTCGAATAGTCATAAGCACCAGATTCATAATCAGCAGGCGAGATGTAGCATACACAACAAATACATACCTTTACACTAATTATTCATTGAGAAATAAGCATTTTGTTTGAAAATTCTAAAGTGGGCTAATACGCTTAAGTAATTAGTTAGTTACTAATTTACCAAAGCAAGTTTTGACGAAAACTTTATATATATCTATATATATACCTATATATATATGAACTTTTGCACTGTGTGGTGTCCGCCCTACGACCGTGATATCGAAATCATCGAAAAAGTTCAGCGTAGGATAACTTGCATGGTTCCGGGATTTAATGACCTTTCTTACGAAGAACGTCTGCGCCGATTTGGAATACAAAACGCGACGTATACGTGCCGATCTTATTATGGTCTACAAACTCTGTCACAATATGACCGCTCTACCAGTACATTTATTTTTTGATCTACACCCGACTGTTCAAACGCGTGGTCACCGATACCGTTTAAAACCCAAGTTCACTCCACAGTGGAATTATGCCAGGGACAGTTTGTCATATCGCGTGATCGAACTTTGAAACCGATTGCCCGACATGGTTGTCACCGCGCCGAGTTTGATCAGTTTCAAAAGGCGACTCCACGACTCAGGTCTACTGCCACAACTTAGTTAGCCCTGTCTGCTGCCGCCTTATTTTGCTTCAGAATCAATCTTGCATACCGCAGCTTGACAAGGACATGACACATGGCACCGATTACGGTGTCTTTATTTCGGCAGTATCGCTATTGGCAAATTCTCTCAACAATCAAATTGTGAAATGATGCCGGCCGGTGAGCATATGTCTTGCAACTGAACAATATTTTGCCTTTCAAAAAAATTAAATTAGCCCAGTAGTTATTGAAGAGTTCAACAGATAAATGATTCCGATTTGACACCCTCTGATGAAATCAAAACGCTTCGCTTCGCTCAATTAACAGAAACAGTGGCTTTTATTTTTAGTACATGTGTTCAATGGAACTGGTGGGACCATAAAGCACTGAAATGCTCAGAATGTGTCGAAATGTGGCAATTGTAATTTAGCAACTGGTTGTTATTGTGCCTAGATAGAATGTGAAATTTAAGCTCGGGTGGGAAAATTCGTGATTTTAACCAAGTGAAACTCGGTAATAATTTACAAATAACGTAAGCGTACATGGATGACCTGAGGGTATGAATTTGGGAAAACTAAAATTAACGTCAGATGCATAAACTGAGGGAGGGCAAAATTACCTTGTGAGCACAAGATCTGATGAAAGGACTAAATACGGGGGTACCCATTTGGAGAAGCCAGTTCATCTTCAGGGTATACAAATTAACAGAACCTATACTGGACAATGCTTGAGGCAATCTGCCAGAAGAGTTTGCAGTAATGCAAGCAGATCCGAACTGCTGATGTGTTGCCATGTTCAGGATTGAAAGTTTCGGGTTAAGCACTTTTAAGCGCTCCATACTCCGATACTGAACGTACGCCGCCGCACTCTCCATGTGTAAATCAACT
>JASANE010014269.1:0-12420 GCA_030248225.1 Trileptium ribeirensis
ATCCGTGACAGGGTCGGAACGACCCTGTTACATATTACTATGCAGAAGCTGTTTGGTTTCAATACAAAAATCCACAGCTATGGGTTTAATGGCGCACAGTAAATGACGAAGAATGAAAGATGATCTGGCGATAGCGGTAAGACGACCGGTGGCTTGCCCAACAGTTTACTGGTATTGGTCAGTTTCATATTGGGCAATATTTTCCAACGCTGCAGCCACACAAGGATACAGCTCCGAGAAAGTCAAACATGCAGTGTGACGTTCAACCCATCTGGTGTCGCTAAGCTTAGGCAGAACAGTTTTAGTTGCATTAGGATTCAAGGCTTCCATCGATCTTTTCAGGAAAGCAAATCGCCTTGGCGATGCGCGAAAGAATACGACGACATTACTCCGAATGTGGACCGAATTTCAGGAACCTCTGACGCTTTGGTAACACTTAGGTCAAGGGTATATGTTACGTGATGTCTATGTGCAAACCGGACAAAAATTTTCCGTCTTCGAAACCTGACATGGGGGCGGCCGCCCCTCCCGCCCCCCTCTAAAATCGCCCGTGGCACAGAGTATTCTAAATTGTTGTTCTATTAGTATATGCGCAGCTGGATGAGTCGGGGACATCGGTTAGACTGCTCATACAAATCATGTTTTTGTCTGCTTTTCGTTATTAAGAACCCGAGGGCCGATCCTGGTCCCATTTTGTAATTGATTTATAATTATTGATGATATTTTGTTGTATGACCTTGTTACCTGCGTACCCGGATGAACCCGGAGGCACTGCAGAATATTTTACCAGTCAGAGTTCGAATTTTTGGATGTAAGTTTGGACTTCGGGAAACCGATCCTGGTGATGTTCTGTATTTGCTTTAGTCTTAGTGTTATAAGCCTTTTTATTGCCCGAGGGCATTATGATTATCTGTTTTCTGATTATTCTTCGCTATTGGTTTATATGTTATGAACTGTATAATCAGCTAGTACCACGCAAATTAATAACCAAGGAAGGGGCGATTTTTAATTCTAAAATTTTGGGCATCGACTACAATCTGAGAGGAATTAAACCATAAAGGATATCACCAGCAAACATCAGGGGCACCCAAATCTTGCATTCGGGGCTGTTGGACCCAACAAGCAAGCATTTAGGAGCCCTATTCTGGGCGCATAAGCACTTACTTTTCAAACACCAAGAGACAACCAAAATATTTAAAATTCCCGGGTTTTGGGGGCCCATACCATCAAAGGCCGCTCTACCATATATTTGGCCGAAACCAGGAACCACCGACCCCCGCGAGTCTGTTCATGGTTCAAATAACCAACTCTTGACCTTCAGATAGTCACATTTCTCCCCTAAAACCGCCTCTAGATCAATCTTAAAAATTCTGTTTTTACTGGGTAAAAAAATTTATTATTATGTATGTTCGAGACACGCCCTCGTGTGATTTTATCATTAATTAGAAACGGGTCCTTAATCAAACCGGTGACGTGTGCTGCCATGCCGTGCGGCAACGATAGGAACCTCGTCTACATTTTGATTGGAATAATAGAACTTGCGAAGGTTGGGCGAGTCTGCCGTTGGTTCTGCCACATCACTAGTGACGCTGTCCTTGGCACGGGACGACGCTCCATTGATCCTCGGTTAGCCAGTGTCTTCCCTTTACTTAGCTCCCTGATATGCTCCTCAGATGTAAATTTTAAATTAAAGACCACATGGGTCTCTGAGCATCGAGGTCCCTCGTGCTGACCGCCATTGCGCATGTGGTTCCAGGCTTAGAGAGTATGCGGAATAGCGTCTGCACTACAAGCAAACCGAAGCGCAGTGTAGCGAAGGCAAGGATGCAGTCAGTTGCGACCCGGTTCAATGGTAAATTAAGCATAAACGAAGATAATCGCCGGGGCCACCATACAAATTCGAGCTCATTCCCACGTGACACTTTGGTCACAATGCATAATAGCCCTCATAAATCTCCAGATGTGCGCTTCCACACGTCCGGCGATGGTAGACAGCCTCCTCACTCTTAAAATGAAATCAATTTTGAAAAGGGTGAGCAACGTTGGTCTGGATCTAGGGCGACCAGGCAATGATCCGCAACTAATTTTCTTACTCCAATTAGCTCTCTGATAAGCTTCAGCGACAGCGACTTTTTAAGTTAGGACCGGTGTGAACATGAGCGACGAAATTATGATCTTGTGAAAGCCGGTGATGCGTGAGGAACTCCAGACCTAGAGCCAAGTTGATGAGTGTTATAGGTCTTTCATATGATCAAATCAAATCGGGGATGGTCACAGCTGAAGGATCCGTCCAACGAGCTCATCTACCATAAGTGCAAAAAATTTCAAGACTCAGACGTTGAAATTAGGGCAAGAATTGTTTCCAACCTTCCGTCAAATTCATTTGGCTAACGAATATGCCTTAAGTTTGGGTTCGTTAATGGCTCAAGTAAACCGGAAATTATAGTGGCCCCTACTTCATTTTCTAAGGGATTTAAACCACTAGCTTAAGTGCTCCTAAAATTGTTCGATAATACTAATTTTGCACGCAGGCGACCCATTTATTGCCTCTTTTAATTTTGGCACTCGCGCTAAAATAACGCGGCTAACTGATTCCTTCGCTCTCATAACCACCTTTAATGAGCCATCTCAGTATATGACTCAAGCAGCATTTCAAATTGTGTGTTTCGAAGTTACAGAGAAAAAGAGGTGTGGGGAACGGCCCGCCACTCCGATTTTAGCGCTGTCGATGCAAATAAGGGTATATTAACATATATCGTCATGTAGCTAGTTTTCCTTTTGCCATGTCAGCGTGCACAACCGTGACGTACGTCGTGTTCGTTTTTACCGACGGCCACTGCGGTTCAATAACATATCTACAGTGTTCGTTGGTTAAAGATAAAGCGATAACCGACAATTATAGAATTGACCCCGTTAGAGTAGGATAATCGTGGAGATAAAATACTTGGGTTACAGACCGGTCGAAACGATACGAGTTATGCGACCACAGATCATAAAATTCAGGATTAATAAAAAATAAAAAATGGAGGCCATGGCAGTGGCTGTATTAGCCCCAACCGGAATAAAAATGTCGGTGTGAACGGGCGTCCGTGTTTAAATTCATCAATAGGACTCGGTGGCGTGCGGTCGAAATCCGGATACACATGACCGTTGTTTCTCACGGTATCATACCGGAACAGCTGCATGGTTGTCACAGGCTTCTTTAGTAGGTGATCGAGCACGCTCGTTAAGCCGCATACTGCGACATCCCGGCGTCGTCTTTCAAAATGCTCTAGGCAATTGTGTACCAAAGGGAACCGCAGTGTTGGAGAATCGAATTGCCAAGGTAACACATAAATAAACAGCTAATTTCTATACTCTGGCGACTCTGACACTGGAAAACGTTGCGCCCCCCCCTTGTGTGTGTAAATTATTGGAGGGACGTATGTTTATGGCTAGGGTAAGTACGCATCTCTGAGCTGAGTATCATCAGTATAATCAGACGAATCAGAGTTTGTATCGATTAATATGATTTGCACAACTAAATAATTAAAAATCTTTATAAGGATAGATGACACAACTATAAAAAAGTCTGTGTTTCAATTTTAACCCTACTATAAATTTGAAATTTGAGGACAAACTTTTTGTGGCGGAGGGGTAATGTAACGATATATGGCCTCGGTAACAAATTGTCTCATGTGAAGCTGGGGGACGTATTAAGTCGTGAACCCCAAACACGACGGGCCGAAGCCCTTTAACTGCACTTCACATGAGGGAATTTGTTTATTTGATTTGATATTGCCCTATGTCGGGCCTATAACCGCTATAAGTGATGAACTACCGTGGGAATCATTCCGGTGGGAAAATATAGCTATTGTGTCATCTGTTTATCATGTGTGTAATATGTATGTGACGCTTATTTTGTTTACTGCATACATACATTTCGTGTTTCATGTATGAGTTTTTACACGTGTGAAGTTGTTTGTTGTGTTTAGTACGTGTGAGCCGTATACAATACATGTAGTTCTGCATATGTGGTGAAAGTGTGTTTAATGATTTGTTGTGTTCATTATGTGTAGGTTATATGAAATATGTGTCAGTGCCAGAAAGTTGCAATAGTTTTCAGATCAAATTTTCCCAGCACAGTAAAACAAAACTTTTAAGAATTAGAGAAATCATGTTAAAGTGGACAGGGAGGATGGTTTTGGCATATGTGGATTTTAATGCCCAATGCCATAGGGCACGTTGTGGATTATATATACCCAAATTTGGCATCATTTGACACACCCGTTAAGGAGTTATGGACCTCATCCCCTCGGTCATTTTCGTTAATAAGAATTTTATTAATTTTAAAAAATTATAACTTTACGAGAGTGCAAAATAATACAAAATTTTAAAATTTGTATGTTACGGCTACAGTATGGTTACATGTTGAATTTGAGTGTAGCCACTGGGTGCCTTAACTATTACACTTACATTAGCGGAAATGTAAGTATATTTCTGCTGAATTTTCACGAAAATATTTCGAGTCAGGGATTCCGAAGATTTCATAAAAAGGGTCTCTCTAACGCAAAAATTAAAAGTTATGTTAGACAGCGAATTTCACAGTTCCGAGCACAACCGAAATTTCACAACCAAGAATTCACAACCGGATTGGCAACCATTATATTAAAAATTAACGGGTTAGAGAGATTTCAGAACTAGGTTTCTTTTGAGTTCCAAGAAATAGGGTTGAGAAAAGTTATTTAAGAGCTTGCGCAGTTAGATCAGGGCCTCAGTCGGCCTCAGAAGTTGCACGATCAAGGTGAGTACGGTTCAGCCGTTTATGTGTTGAATTTATGTTGTTTGTAATTTGTTGTAGTTTGCGAAATAAAAGTGTGCATTATAAGTGGTGATATATTAAGTCACTAGGAATAAGTTAATAAAGCATTGGACATCTTGGTGGAGAATTTTGTGGGAATGTTTGGTGTATTTCGTGTGTATTCTACGTTGGGACTAAACACCCCTAGGACCACGTAGGCTACATTTTGGTGCCGCAAGCCTGGATCGAAAACAAGGTTTTCAAATCCCAAAATCTGTTGAATGTTTTGAGTGTTTCCGAACAATTTCGCTTTGTGATAATTTCGAGATAAACTAAGGTCGTCAATATTTGTGAAATTTAATTTGTGGTAAAACATGGATTTTTGTCAACACGGTTTGAGTGTGGCGCGTCACAAGCGATCTGCAATTTTTGATACTGATGATATCCCTCTGTATTACGAAAAATTCGGAGATGATTTTGAGGAATGGATAGGAATTTTCGAACGCATTTCTTTTGCAAACAAGTGGTCTAAGGATGATATGGCTCGTATTCTGCCGGCTTTTTTGCGGAGCGAAGCTGCTTGGAAATGGGAAAATATGTCTGGTGAAATTACGAAAAACTATGATGTTTTAAAACACAATTTATTTGAAATTTTGGTACCGAAGTATGTCCCATATTATCATTGTGCACAATTGAGGGAGAGGTCGCAAGGCATCGGTGAGTCAGTTGATGTCTATGCATATGATATTGAGCGTCTAGTAAGAAAAGCCTATCCTACATTGTCGAGTGATAATAGAGATACTATCGCCTTAGAAAATTTTATGTGCGGATTGAATAAAACAATAAGGCGATTTGCATTAACTGCCAGGCCCGAATCATTCCAGTCGGCTGTTGTTGTGGCGCGTGAGCATGGGTGTATTGAAAAATCTATACGTTCGACTGAGTTAGAAAATTTGTATCAATATTTAAGGTAACTTGCAGTGCATTACACGTGAGTTGCAAAGGGAAACTCAACTCTCTGGAATTGAATGAACATATTCATTGTAATCACACGTCTGTGAGTAATTTCAAAATTCCTAGGACCGTTGCTTGCAAGAAAAATTTGAGACAGGTGGCTACAGTAAACAAGCCATGGACTACTAGTAATTTGTCTACATGTAATAAAGTGTCGAATATAAACCAAAATGGAGGAACCTGAAAGGGTGTCCAGACAGTTTCCAGGTGCAACTACCATGACATGGAATGGAATATGCTGTCAGGCGCTCACGTTAAAGTTATATCGAAAAGTTCTCATGACAAGTCAGTGCGGAAACATGCTGATATCTTTTGTTTACGTAACTAAAAGCAAAAAGAACCAGCGGTCGTGTCCTCTTATGGTCAAATGAAAACTGCGAATACTAGAATGGCTAAACATTGCGAATCGAATATTAGGTTAGTTGGTAACATTAAACAAACTCAAATATCTGTTAGCGTCAACACTGAGGTTCGTGAGAGGACAAGTGGTGCTGAAATTAATCTTTATCAGACGGAATTGACAACGGCGTGTTTTAAGGAGATATCTTCTAGTAGACAAGATAGTATCTGTGCTTTTAGAGAGAGTAAAAATTTGATCCTGCATTTGAAAGAACGGAGACCACTTATTATTCATGATAAGCCTACTCGTGTGATTTTATGTAAATTTAGAAAAGGAAAAGTGGAGGACAAAATAATGCTCATAACACGTGAAGTGACGTATGTATTGGTCATAATTAGTGTTGATGTATTAATATGTGATGTATTTGTTTGTATGTGTTTGCTCTATAGGTGTTTAGGTTTCGTAATTATCACCAACGACTGCATAAACAATGAATTTTGCGTTGGTTATGGGGATGGCGCTATATCTCTTGGGATCCGGAATACTGTAACGCAAAAGCCTACACTCTCTGGGAACAGTGTCATGCAAGTCGATACATTATCATTATTGATCAAAAAAGAAGTTATGGACGGTATCGAACTTCAAAGGTATTTGCAGACTCAGGTAAACTGGGTTGTAATACGTTGCCCGTAACGCAGGAAATTTTCTCAAACCGGGTGGATTTTGATAATATATATAAAGCCCCTATTAAGTATGTAATTTTTGGTAGCAGAACTAAGAAACCAAAAAATAGTTTCTGTTAAATTAATTTTAAATCATCAAGCGGTTCAAAAATTACTGCAAAATTCATACCAAAATTTAAAAAGAAATATTGAAGCAAGCATAGTTGATTTTCTGAGTCCTTTCTTGGGTGACATAACATAGTTATTTATTCCAAGAACTTTTCATTGGTGCAAAAATTGCTTTCGGATTCAACTTATTCATATCATTTTTTATTTAATTTTCAGAAACTTTTATAAAAAATACATGTTATAATTTTAATGATAGAACAGGATTCTTTAGATTCTCGAGAATATTGAAATGTGTTTTTAACCAAATTATGTCCAAGGATTCCTGAACCACAATTCTCGGACCATTTTGTTCAAAAGTTGAAATTTGGATAACAAAAGTAATCAGAAATTGAGGCTAAATGTGAAACATACTCCGTGCATGTTAGATTGTTTAGCTCACAACCTTTTCAGATCGTTTGATATTATTAAAAAATTATTTTATACTATCTGAGTTCAACGTCATGCGTTCACTACACTCTAATACCAAGTTTGTTTCATAAAATATAACTGTCCTAAACACACTTAAAATAATTTCGGATTAACTTTCATGTCGTTTCTCTAGTCAAAAACAGCTCATAGTTACTGGAAATTAAATTTCAAAATAAGTCTAATGAGAGTGTCACTATTTATTTATGGAAAAGCGATGCTTCTCAGTTTGATGTTTCTAGGTTTTTAGAGGATTAAGAAGGTTGTGGTTATGGTTTCCAGTTCATTCCACAAAAATATTCCATTGGTGCATTACACATGGCAATGGTCAAACACAACTATCTAGCTAGGGGAGTTGGAACAAAAAGTATTATGGGAGTAAGCTCAAATTAGGTAAGTAATGAATCTGTTTACTTATTTAAAAATATAGCTTTTACGGATAGTACTCGGGCCATGTTTGAATGACTACGAATATGTTAGTAGGTAGCAGCGTTATGGACACAATCAAAAAAGGAGATTTTAGAACTCCAAAATTTTGACTTATTTTAAGGGAGATTGCAGTACGGATTCATGAAACTGGTCTAGAGGCAAAATAAGAAGCAATATATTTAAAAAAAAACTATTTTTTGTTTTACGTCAACGCCAATCTCAGGAATTTTGTGTAATTCGCTGCTTGTCAAAAAATAGGGCACCAATTATTATAGTCACATAATTACTTATGCGGAGGAACACTTAGCAAAAAAAATCTTTGAAAAATTCGCGATCTTGTTTATACTTGGTAAAAAATGTTCTTAATTAAGAATTGCTGAAATTTTGATAATAAATGTTACCCAAAAATTTGAAAAAGGATTTTTAAACCTAGAGGAAGGAGCTAATCCACACATGCAATATTAAAATTTCGTTTTAAGTTTGATAAATCGCATGAGTTTTGTTTCATAAAAAACTTTAATGTTTCCAATTAGACGTGTGCACTAGTCCTTTGTGGTATAAACAGAGAGGGGGCTTTCTCAGTTTTTAACTCAAGTTGCTCACGGAAAACTTTTCATGTCCCCTGCGCTAGCCAGGTGATGAAAATCAGCCGCGTACCTGAGGTCACACAACAGTGAAGATGCACTGTTGACGGCGTCCCTGGTAGGCAGTTTCAACCAAGGCTGGGTGTGAGCAACGGGGTCGGGTGGTCATCCTTAAATTGTTTTTGTGCTCGTGTTGGACCACTCACTCGGAGAAAACTCACGCTCGATGTTCTGCTAGCGTGTACTTTAGATATGTGTCTTTAGTACTTGAATACCGTTTGTCTTCGGCTAGGCTCCGGTTTAGTGGCCGTCTAGCTGCGTGTATGCAATGCATCTTGTGCTCAAGGGTAAAAAAATAATAAAAGTTGGAGAGGTTGTTAAACCTTGTACCTACCTATTTTAAATATGTGTACTATATCGACAAATGGTTTGCGAACTGGGCTCCGGTTTAGTGGCCATCCAGTTCGACTTTGTTTGAGTTTAGATGTACCTCGAGGGCGTAATTCCGTGGAAAAAAGGTCAAAAAGGTTTTTTCTCGCTTGAACCCTAAATATGTTGTTTTATACATCGCATTTGTGTGTGCATTTTGGTGTTTTGTGCCTTTGCACTATCATGTGAAAATTTCTATCTCATTTTAAAACTCAACTCATGGAAGTTGCAGTATTTTTTTTACTTATTCCTAGATTGGAAACCCAACGGTCCTATTTTTGTGTGTTTCTGGTTCCCTAGGTCGACCCACGAGGAGAACTTTTGTCCTTGTGGGTCTGTCGTTGTCCTCGCGCTTGTTGAATTTTTTGACGACATACGAGGGTTTTAAGTTTCGTATAGGCCGCTAAATTCTAAAAAAATTTTTTGACACACAGGGGGTACAATGTCCCTGTGAGCCTTCGGTTTCTTACGTAGATAGGTGAGGGGTATAAGTCCTTACCAGCCCATTTTGACGCTAATCGACAACGGTTTGAAGCGAGCCCTTTATAGATACTAGCACAAAAAATTACTCGCGCGCTTTCGCTTTTGCCTTTCGTAAACACTCTAAAGCCTTACGAAACAATTCATGCGCTATAAAACAAAGAAAAAAATTTTTTCAAACAATTGCTGCAACCACCTTGAGCTTGGTGGAGTTTTCATTTTGTTTTTTGTTTGTTTACTGTTCTGCGTACATACAATCTAGTGCAGTTTCAGCGCAGCGACGAACGCATTTCTACTGCATAAATCATTATTATACAGCTGCAACACAACTAGCTTCATCGAAAAAAATAAGCTCAGCATTACATAAAAACACTAAATATATAAAACAGATATATTGTATACAGAGCTGCGACAATTTTCGTTTCATATATCGTCTGCTTCTAAAATAT
This sequence comes from Trileptium ribeirensis, assembly GCA_030248225.1. NCBI lineage: Eukaryota > Metazoa > Nematoda > Enoplea > Enoplida > Thoracostomopsidae > Trileptium > Trileptium ribeirensis. Next base: position 9,762 of record JASANE010014269.1, read on the forward strand.
TGAAGAGCAGGCATAAAAATGTATTTAAATATTTCAATACAGCCGATGAAAACTTTCACAAAATCAACCCTGCGTAGAATAACTGAATCACAAAAAAACAGCAGCTCGATATCTGCATCATTCATGTACAACGTGCAATAAATACCGCATATCTCATACTGCGTAGTTACCGATTAACAGTTGTTGATTTTTGTGCACGAAAACAAAAAAACATTATTTTGTTTCAAAAAGAGAATGTAAATATAATATATATATATAAGAAGATATCAAGATATATTATAATCAAAAAGTATAATAATAAATATCTAGAAGTAAACAGCATTAAATATGTTTTGTCAATATTGCGAACAAGATTAACTGGTTAAAAATATGGCCCACTTAGGTTCGTAACCTTTTTGGATCATTGCCTCATTTCAATAAGGAAAATTAAAAGCACTCAGGGCTAAGCGTGACGCATGTAGCAGCGGCTTTTCAAAAAATGCGACATCATTTTCGTATGATAAAACAATTCAAAAATTCAATGTTGAAATTGGCTTAAGTTTTACTTTAAGACTCTCTATTATCTAGTTAAATACCACAGTTACCCCAACTGAAATCCAAACCCATATACAGTAGTAAATTGACTCGGAGTTGGTAATAATACGAGAGATAAAAGAAAATGTGTGCTCTTACTTTCCTTATTAGGATTTCTTTTAAAAAAACCAGAAACCTCTGTAAACAACATCAATTATAAATAAACGTTTTGGTTATCAAAAAAATAATCGTGCATTTATATACCTGAGTGGACTTTGTTTGAAAAAGTGGCTTCTCCACAGAGGTGGAAAAATCCAAAAATTTCGACGTTTTTTAGGGCATTTCTGCCTGGTAGATGTTTTCATTTTTTCTCCAACGTCTACCGTCCAACACCCCAGGTCTTCTAAAGGAGAGTTCAAACCTGATTGTCAAAAAAACGGTTATAACATAAATTTATTACTATTGGCTATAGTGAAATTATTCTTAGCAAAAATCGGGGTAAAACTGTTAAAATTATATATATATAGTTATGCATTCATGCCTGTGTATGCCTCCATAGGTGTAAGTATGCTAAATGTGGGCCGACTGGGATGTCCAGCGATCCAAAAACAACTATACCTTAACTTGAGGATAGATATATGTGTCGTATGAGTGTCGAGATGGATATGTTATTCGCTGCGTATTAATTTATAACTATAATAAAAATTTACTTATTTTTTAGCGATGAAATATGTAATTCTTTTCGGTATGTCTATATGTATATTAATATGTGTCTTTATATATTTGTGTGTATTTCACGAGTATATGCTGTGAAACGATTTTGGAAAGTGGATCATGTGAAGCTATCCACATCATCGCCGGCCAGAATATATGCCAGTTTTACTCGATGAGGAATGGCATAACCTGTGTCATCGAATTGACCCGACCCTTGAGCAACGAACATTTCAGTCACTTTCAAAACGAAAACCCACCTCCACATCTAACGGTGAACTGTCCCAACATTTTAGCAAATGTCTCCAATATCGTCTATAATATTGTATCAACCACACCCAGATGTAATATCGCCGGACGTGTATGTGTGCGATGATTTAATGTGAGACGATGGTGGTCCGATACATTTATGTGGAGTTTTCAATATATGTATACGATTGTGGCGAAATTGTTAATGGTAACTTACGGCGATGATAGTGAAACACCGTAATTATGAACATCCTCTTGGAACATTATTCAAAGAACTATCTTCAGAAGAGTATTAATGTAAAACAATACTCAGACAGTTTGTATCGATTAATATGATTTGCAGAACTAACTAATTAAAAATCTTTATAAGTATATATGACACAAGTATGAAAAAGTCTTTGTTTCAATTTTACCCCTACGATAAATTTGAAATTTGAGGACAAATTTTTGTGACGGGAGGGTAATGTAACAATTTATGGCCTCGGGAACAAATTGCCTCATGTGAAGCTGGTGGACGTATTAAGTCGTGAACCACAGACACGACGAGCCGAAGCCCTTTAACTTTACTTCACATGAGGGAATTGTTTATTTGATTTGATATTCCTATGTCGTGCCTATAATCGCTATAAGTGATGAACGGTCGTGAGAACCATTCCGATGGGAAAATGTAGGCCTTGCGTCATCTGTTTATCATGTGTGTATGTGTCGTGTAATTTATTCCCCTCATACATTCATTATATTCATGTGTTTTTGACGGCATAATTCATGTTTAATTGTTTGTTTTGCTCAGTACATGTGAATCGTTTATAATGCGTGTAATTTTACATATGAAAGTGTGTAGTATGAATTGTTTGTGCATTATGTGTGAAGTGTGTGTAATATGTGCATTTGCTTTAAAATCTCATTAGTTTTGAGTTAAAAATTTTCCCAGCACAGTGAAACAAAACTCTTAAGAATTAGAGAAATCATGCTAAAGTGGACAGAGGGAATGGTTTGGGCATAGGCGAATTTTAGGTCATAGGGCACGCTGAAGATTATCTATACCAAAGTTGGGCACAATTGGCAGGCCCGTTAAGAAGTTATGTACTTCATCCCCTTGGTCATTTCTGTAATAAAAATTTCATAGATTCTAGAATTTATAACTTTAGGAGAGTGTAAAATAATACAAAATTTTTAAATTTGTGTG
>JASANE010014270.1:0-14463 GCA_030248225.1 Trileptium ribeirensis
CTTTAATTTAAGCAGCAAAAACGAAATCAGCATGCTGGAAAACCTATAAGTATTAATTTTTATTACTTTATGATTATTGGTTGAAAAGTTGTTAAAATATAACTTATAAATTATTAGCTATTAGCTCTATTTACCTAGCAAAAATGGAATCAGCGTACTCGAAAACGTATGGTTATAAATTTATATTACTTTACGATTATTAGTTGAAAAGATATTAACTTATTAGCTATGTAATTATAACTTTGTTATTAGCTATGTAACTTAGATTAATTTAAGTAGCAAAAAATCAAATGAGCCTGCTCAAAAACATATGGTTATAAATTTTTATTACTTTACGACTATTAGTTGAAAAGTTGTTCTAATATAACGTATAAATTATTAGTTATGTAACTTAGCTTAATTTATGCAGCAAAAATGAAATGAGCGTGCTCGAAAACCTATAAGTATAAATTTTTACTACTTTATGTCTATTAGTTGAGAAATTATTTAATTATAACTTATAAATTATTAGCTAGCTTATTAGCTATGTAATGTTCCTTAATTTAAATAAAATAAATGAAATCAGAATTGTGGAGAACCTAGTTCAAAGTTTTTCAAACCTTCAAGTGATGGGTAAAAAGGTTGAAAACTATTAACTGTAGTCAGATTTTATGTAAACCACTAACTACCTCAGTATCTTTTAAGAAGTTTTCTAATAGTTTATAAATTTTTCATGCTTAAAACATATTACTTATACCACACATAGATGCCCCACAAAATAAAATAGTTGCTTTCGAAGGGTGAACAATGTGATAAACAACGTGAGCATATGGTTTCTCTTTAAATGATAATCCAACAACGCTATAGCTCAGCTTTCAATGGGTATTGCAACATTTCGTCTCAGATAACATCAATATATAGTCTTACTAAAGCATTTTTATTCAAATAAATTAGTATTATAAAAACACGGAACTCGATGATGTCAGTCATTAAATAGCTTTTGTGAGCAAATAATAAAAACGAGATTATGTCATTCAGTTAATTATTGCGAACTCTAACATTTCAACGTCATGCTTGAAACCGAACACATACAAGCATGTATAATACTAGTTGTTTTGATTGAGCTACATGATCTATATATTAATGTATCAGCAAAAATTAGCTGAAACATTGTGTTAAATGAGCCGATTAAATGTAATAATTATATATTAGTTATGTAACCTAGGTTAAACTAATTAGCAAAAATGAAGTAAGCGTAGCAGAAATCCTATAGTTATGGATTTTGGTTACTTTATTGCTATTAGTTTAAATGTTATTAAAATAGGAGTTATAACTTATTAGCTATGTAACTTAGGTTTATTTAAGCAGCAAAAATAAAACGAGCGTAGCACAATACCTAAAGTTATGAGTTTTTGTAACTTTGGTACTATTAGTTGAAAGGTTATTCAATAACTTATAAATTATTAGCTATGTAACCATAGTTTATTAACTATGCAGCCTAGCTTAATTTAAATGGAATAAATAAAATCAGCGTTGTTGAAAACCTCTATATACTAGTCTTTGTTACTTTATAAATCTTACTTGAAAAGTTATTAAATTATAAGTTATTATTAATACTTATAAGTTATTAGCTATGTAATTTTTAAGATATTAGCTATTTAACCTAGCTTATTTAAAGTAAAATAAATTAAGCATGGTATGAAACCTATAGTTAGGACTTTTGGAAACGTCGAGATTAATAGGTAAATATTGATAAATATGTTGTAACCCATTAGCCAAGTAATCATCGTCAATTAAGGTAATAAGTGAGTGTAGCCGGAAACATAGATGAGTTTTGAATACTAAATAAGTATATAGTATTAGATATCACATATAAAACTTGTGTAATTGGAAATGGTTGCACCGAATATAACTAAAAAGTCAATAGCGCATTATGAGTTAGGAACATTTGACTTTTGCTTGTTCGATTACAGATATACTTTCTCCCAAAACATTCCAAAAAGTACGAGCACAAAAGCTTCACCGCTGAAAATCTGATTAAAATACATATGTTCCAACAACCATACGGTAATTAATACGTAAAATAAGATATTTTTCCAAACTATGGTTGTCGTCATTCGAGTCATTTTAGTCATAATCCAATTTATAGTAACTGAAATGATGTCATTTGAGTAAACCACATTAGCTGGTTTCAAATTGCCACATCATTTTTGGAAAACAGAGCAGCTGAAGCTATTATTTGATTGATCAGAGCTAAATAGAATGTTTTACTTGATTGCGTTGCTGAACCAGCATGTATTCTTATTTGTTTTTTATTTAATCATGTTGCCTATCAACCGCAGAAATAAATATATGGGGGCCCAAAACATGCATTAATTGCCACATAATTTGACTTCACCAACTGGGCGGAGGCAGGAGAGGCGGTAAAACGCCCATTTTTCATCTTCCACCATACGTATGCATATTTATGATTATAGTATGATCGCCACCTCCACATATGTGGAGGGGGGCCCAAAACATGCAATAATTGCCACATAATTTGACTTCTCCAACTGGGAGGAGGGAGGGGGCGCAAAACGCCCATTTTTCATCTACTAAAGATGGTGGGACCCTTCCCTGATTTCCACCCCCCCGGCTCAGGACGGCCGAAAAATTATGCTCATACCTTCCCCTCCACTATTTTTAGGGATCGCCGCCCCTTAGTGCAGCCGAAGCATTTTCTGCCCTCTTAACGTTGGGATGAGTACGATTTTGCCACCGAGATTCATTTTTATCTAATACAAATATAAGATATTTTACTATTTACTTCCGTCTAGACAACATCAGTGTTGTTGATGCTGCGCCTGGCCGTGAGTAAACGGAACCGAAATTAGCCGGAATCAACCGTAAATGCTCAAAATCTCTATTTTGCAAAAATTTCTATGCAAATCCAGGTTTTTGACATTTTTAGACGCTCATTTATGTCCGCGCTTAATAAGTAGGCTCCCAGTTGCGACCCATACATTTGTCGGCCCAAGTAACCCTGAGGTTCGGAAATTAAATACAGGCCATGCCGTTCTCGATATACTAACCCTAAGCTCTAGTCTAGCTGTTCTTTTTCTATCATTATAACGTACCGTCCCTCAGCGTTATGTGCGCCCTTTTTTCAGGCTTCTACCTAACGAAATGTAAATTACATCCCCACTTTTGTTTCAATCTATTCCAGGGATTATTGCCCTGCTGTGCATTCAAGACTGGCTCAAGAAGTTTAGGAACCGCAGCAGAGAATACTCCATGTTGTTTTATGTTGTGGCACGCGAGTATATGAAAATTAGCTGGCAGAAAGATTTGGTAGTTGTTGCTTGTCACAAGATATTAAACAGGAACTCTTGGGCAGCAACTTAAATAACTGTAGCTAACAAATGTTTTCTACAAATAGTATCTCAAAAAAAATTAAATATGTTAGTGTTCGATTAACTCGGGTTATGTCTCTATGACAAGTAAACTCTTTAGTAGAGGAGAGGTCGAGAAACGGCAGTTCGGAAATTAGAAGAGGCACTTAAGTCACAACGAAAACAAAAATGTTCTGTGTATACAAATAGCAGCAGGGATGGTTTTGCACTTTTTGTTCGTTAACCAATTTTGCTTAGGAATCGATTAACATTAATTTTACGGCAGTTGTTTCAGTTGAATTGTTTAAATTATATTAAAGCAGACCACTGTTTGTTCCGTCCAAGTTTTTATTAGGTTTGATACTTTCAGATTTGTGGATACAGAGTCTAACCGAAATAGCATCGTTCGTTGTGGTAAAATAGGTTAATGACATGGTTAGAAACCGACATTGGGTAAACCGTGCGAAATAAAAGTATACATAGGATAAATTCCAGATGGCCGCCCCTCTAGGTACGAAATCGTGGTTATAATTATTATGTACAACATTAGACTTATACCAATAGAAACCTGCTTGAAACTATATTTATTTGAGCGCATTTGCCTTTTAGGTTTATATACTTAAATTTGCGACGTTGTAGAGCTTATGCTGGTATGCAATTAGCTGCTATTAGACCTTTTGAAGTATTAATTCAACAAATATTAAGCAACGGATTCGGCTAGTAAACTAGTGACCTTGAAAATATTTGAATGCCATAGAAACGTTTATATATATTTGCCGCGCACGATTGCGAACGCTTCTGTTTGACGGTACACGTTTGTGACAATTGAAAGTCTGTTCTTGAAATTAACTATGTCACTCTATATTAGTCGTCCATTGAGCTTGACAACTGTATTATTTAATTTATTGCTGATTCTAAGCATCACACCGATCCAAGTTGAAAGTCAACTGGTTACCGATTCCTATTTACGAAGCTTTACTCAGATCTATCAGTTTGGGCAGTTCGGCGGTGATATTGGTACATTTTACGACAGTTTTAAGGCAATGGCTGAATTTGATGGTTCTGCTTTAGTTGACCGAATTGCGATGAGCGCCCAGGCTGCTCTCGGAAATGACAAGGAGCCGCCTTGCACTTCGCTTGTTCAGCGACATCTTGGAAGCAAGTGGTTGTCAAACGAATGTCGAAAGGACATGCTGACAATGGTGTGTGGAATGCAGCAGCTGGCTGACTCACTGAGGATGCAGTGCGAAGCATCGGATGTTGAATGTATGACAAAGAAAGCTGCTGGATTGACCAATTACAATTGGACTGCTTATGGTTAGCTATAAATAAAAATTATTGATGACTACCTGCTTAAAATTAAGATTTATCTGGCTGCAAAATTGTGTTGATAGTTGTGTAGGATAATACATATAGAACTTTTTGTTTTGTTTGTACAAAGTTTGTGCTTCAAATTTTCAGCAATTATTAAGTGGCTCGTACATATGCTAGATGTTAAGCCCAGACCCTTGGGTTAGTAGAATCAATTTTACTTAGATACATATCTTTGATAGTTTTATACAAACGGCAATATAACTAGAGGGCAGCATTGATGATGTCACGTTAAATCATGTATTTATACCTAACGTAATGATTATGTTCAGTGAAAATATGAGCTAAATCGGAACTGTTTTATGGGGTTATATTGTGGATAACAAAATGGGTCGTTTAGGTTACACGTCTCCAGCCTAAAAATTGTCAATTTTGAAAAGACTAAGTTAATTTTGCACTATTCGTCCCGTCGAGGCAGTTAGAAATCTCTTTTAGAACCGTAGTTATTGCAATTTTTTCTATTATTTGATTACCTTTGATAACCAAAATTTCGGACAAGAAATTTTGTCACTAAAAGTATAGAATCGTATTAACAAGCTGAGTTGAATAATGCCAAAATCGGCTGAAATCATAGGTTACAGATCAACGTTGAAAAAAATTCCGTTAATTTTGTACTATTCTAATAACAGGTTCGGATGAATGGTGCCATAATCAGCGAAACTAATAGGTTACCAACTCCGATTAATAAGGTTTTCACTTAAGTGAACGTAGCTTCTTAACCCATGGAGCCAGACGTTCGACTCAGCTCGTCAATGTGGTTCGAACCGATGGTATTTTTGGCTAGGGGTCTACAACCCAAAACACCGAACAAAATTGGCTTTGATTAGTAGGGTTTTCGAATGGGGAGGTGAGGGGTTGCGATACGACAGGTGTGCGACCCTGACCTATGTGTACCTAGTGCATCCGGCGACACTGGAGCCTAGGTTCAAACCCTAACATTTAAGCGAATATTCGCAAAAATTGGGGTATTAATAAAAAATATGGGAAATTAGGAAAAATATATCGAAAGCTGGCAAAAATTAGAAAGAAAAATTTTGCCGTTCCTAAAATTTCATAAATTTACCAGCTGCCCTGACGACCATCCCACACCGAGAATCCTCCTGGTACAGATCTTTTTATGCGAACATGGAAAAATTAATATCGTCTGCCCAAAATGGGGGTTGCAACCCCACAACCCCCATGGATGTGCCACAGCCAACATCATACTTGTGCGAGGTCCGAAGTCTCAGGGGGGCAACCGGGTTCTCGGGGTGGGGGAGTCGGCATCCGAGGGGATTAGCCGGTTGGTGGCGGGGGGGGGGTAGGTACAGTGGTGTAGGCGTTGTGTATGGGTGTCGGCGCCTTGGGCACCTCCACAGGGTTCATGTGACTTCTCATGTGGGATCGGTTCTTCGAGGGGGAATCCGCCGATAGCACCTATAGGGAGGGAGGTCCAACGCCTCAGCGGAGATACCCGCATTCGCCTCCTATAAGCAGGTGGGGGTCACAACCACTGTGAAAATTGGAGCTAAATCGGTTCGCCTACAAAGTAGATACAAAAAGTATAACATAAAAACAGGCTGAAACATCATATTGCTTAACCCTGATCCCGAACAATCAAATTTCTGTAGCAATATTACTAACATTGTACGATAAACATTGGCTGATGAAGTTATGGAAACTGAAAAATGGATTTTATTCGCAAAAGGAAATACAATACACAGTAAACGATTAGGCTTATGTGTGCGCGTTATCATTTCCGTTCAATGGGTAAAAACCGAAAACTGTAGTAGCTGTTTTCGAAAATGGATTGCGTTAATAGTTTACTGTTTATCAGCGTAAAATCTGTCTGTCAACAAAAATTTGAACAGTGTTTTAGCTTTTCAACAGTGATTCTACTGCGATCCGGGAATATTGATGTTGCCTACACAACTGAATGCGTTAATTGGATATACTTGTAAATTTAAACACATCCGATTGAATAAAATTTAACGAAATAAGATATGTTGCTGAATTGGAGTTGCAACGGAATTTTACTGGTTACTTAGTATTTGACGTATATATATATATAAATATTGTATCACTAGCTGTTTGTTCTGTATCTATATTTTGATAACTTTTATTAAAACATAGAAATATTTTTCTGATTTTGTACATTTTGATGGAGTATCCCCTTTTAATATAAAACCGCCAGCTTTCAGTATTCGACGCCACAGGCACCGGATCTGCGGGCTCGCTTGAAGGCAACCAGTTATGGTTTGGTACATATCGAGAATGTATGGAAGTGCCGTTGAGTCTGCCGTCTAGTGGGTGAGAGTACTTATTGTATTTGCCGACTATTAAAACTGAAACTACTGCGATGAGGTTTGAAATTACAGGTTGGATTGCATTTATTGATTAATTGTAAGTAGGGTCGATCGTGTTTGACTTCCTGATTCAAAACGAGTCGATTTATACATATATAGCCTTGCTCAGGAATATGCCGTTTTAAACACGCCGTTCACGAATGAGTAAGCCCCAGATTAATTTGGCGCCAAAAATGTTCCGATTCGGGGTGTCGGTGCAGGGGCGTAGTCAGGATTCCCAAAAGTGGGTCTAGCCCAACTGACATCGGCGAAAATTGGGGTCCAGCAAAAATTTTGCATCTCATGGACAATCTCCCCCCCCCCCCCCCCAGCCAGCATTGGGGTGGAAATACTCCTTGAGAGTATATTTTGGGGGGATATCGTCCAAGAGGTTTTTTCTCGTTTTTTGTCTCCCCTAAGACTGCCCTCAGTTCAAAAGCACAACGACTATCCCAAATGGCAGTTTCTTTGCCAACTCTAACATAGGTCTTCCACAATGGATACACGTGCTCTACTAGTGGGCAATCGAGGAGTCGGAGAAGAATGTCATGGATCAGGTCAGTCTGTCAAGCAAAACGGTGGTCGACACATTTGTATCTTTCCGAGAAATATGTTGTTGTTATCTTCAAGCCAATCCAATGCAGCTTGGGGGTGGTGGTTGTGATCGACGAATCGTGCTTCAGCCCCAAGCCAAAGTACCACCGTGAGCGACCTCATACGCAGATATAGGTTTTCGGTATGATGGGCACGACTCACGAACCTTCCGTTGGATTTATGGAAATCGTGGAACGCCGTGATACCACAACCCTGCTGCCGAGCATACGCAACGTTGCTCTGCCAGGCGGCACAATAATTAATTAGGCCGAATGGCGGGCGTACCGTGGCATCGAAGAGATGGGCCTGACCCACCGATGGTAAACCACAGCGTCGACTTCGTATAACCCAATGGTGTACATACAGCACATCGAGTCCTACTGGAACAAGCACAAGCGTGGCATCAAGGACACGGCTGGGTGCAAACGAAACTTTTGCATTGGTACTTGCAGGAGTTAATGTGACGGGATGGTTTCACCATGCACTCTTCGAGTCTATATGCCAGCACATCGCCGATTTATATTCTTTTTGGAGCAAATAGAGCTTCTTGTATCCCAATAACCCTCTCAAAGGCTACTAAATGCAGTAAATGAGGTTGGTGAACTTGGGGAGGAAAATGTCCAGGAGCTCACATTTGGGGAGGAAATTGTCCAGGAGCTACAGCTAGGGGGGAGATTGTCCATGAGATCCAAAATCTTATTTCATACTTTCACAGTTATCTAGTAACGAAAATTATCTATAACTACTCCATCGACAAACAATTTTAGCAAAGTTCTGTGTATTTAATTTAATTTTTAATTTATTTAATTTTTGTGTACAAATCGTGCGAATTTTGATGTAAGTTCCTTAGCTACAAATTACAATATTTCTAAGGTAATTTGTCTTTCCTTTCTGTCGTGATATAAATTAAAACAATTTTCCGACTGAAAAGGGGGTCTAGGCCCCCTAGACCTCCTAGTTACGCCCTTGTGTCCATGTATTTTCTGAAAATTATTTGTTCTCAAAGTTTCATTCCGAAAATAGATTTACACTACGTCAGATTACTGGTTATTATGCTTTTTATTGGGTAACGTAATACTTTCAACATAGTAATGCATTCCGTTATGAATGAGCTTAGAATATACCGGAAGGGTCACTTAATGATTTGATATCTTCCTACGTTGTGTTTAGAATAAATGATTTTGCTGTTTTTTACAACTTTTTAGGGTTCACAAACAAAGATGTTTTTTAATGAAAACATAAAGTTATTAATATAAATTATTAATCATCAAAATCTTCGCCTGTAACAACTGTCATTTTTGGTTAAATGTGCATGTTGTTACAGGGCATTCGTGTTGTTATAAATGATGGTTTCCAAAACTCCTCACGTCCAGATGATCAAATTTTTCGAACACTATTATCGTGATGACAAACCTTTGTTCATTATGAATGATAAGGCATATGTGTGCGGCATTAGCCAGAAACATCATAATTTCCGTTCACTGTGTAATAACCGAAAACTGTAGTAGTTGCTTTCCAAAGTTCTGTACGCGAATAGTTATGCATTAATCAGCGTAAAATTTGTCTGTCTACAAAATTTCAACACTGTTAGCTTTTATCAGGGAATATTGATATAGCCAAGCCAAACACACTTGATATAACTCAAATTTTGCTAAGAAAGCGGGGAATGTGACCTGGAAACTGCATAGTCTCAGTTGTTGGCGTTATTTTCGGGCTGTTAACGCAAAAAATGCATATACTACTTAAGCTTTACAAGTATAATATAATAATTAGCAAATTTTCAAACCAAAAAGCGAGGGAACCTAAATTAGGTACAAACTTTTAATTAAATTTTTATACGCCCGGAATTGTAGTGTTTTTTGCGAATATGGGATGCCTTGGAAATTGTTCGTTGCTTTCGTATTTTAGTGTACACTTTGAACCGCAATATTGTATGGTGACTTATCGAACTCCTGTTAGTCAAACGAAGGCATTCTCTGGAAACTGTATAACGTCGTATTATTATAACGATCTGGAACCGGTAATGGCTACGCAAGCTGTAAGTCTGATTAATCTGCGTACATGGTAATTGGTAGGCATATATCTAGTTCAGGACATCAGGAATTGGCAATTGTGACAGAATTATCACCCACAGTCGCATACTAGTTTTAATTTGGTTTTGCGGACGACGGCATTACGTTGCCATTGTGCGCGGTAGTAACTAGATGCTTGGTTTGGATCACCGGACTTAGCAACATAGTTTTATAGGATAACCAGCGAAGCCTGCAAAGTATTGTTGTTCAGGCAACACGTTCAATATATTTAATCGGGTGTTTTTACAGAGGGGCGGCGAACGATAAGTCAACCTGCCGCGCAGCCCCCGTAAATTTTTCACTGAGATGCTGATCCCCTCGATTTTCACTCCCAACTCAGTGAAATTTTTACACGGGATTTTTAGACAAGTGGCATTTCTCAGTCTCAACTCACACTTTTCGGTGATTCGATTTATCTATACGTCATACATTGTAGCTTGCAAGTTTTGCGTTATAATGTTGCATATGTGTTATATCGTACGTATTGTGGTAGTAATATCTATATATACACTTAAGTATATTGTATACTCATGATGCTGCTCTGGCACAAATTTAAATCTATTAAGTTTACATGTATTCACTTTTGGCTTTTATTTTTTTGTTCATAGAGTTTGTTCTTATTTGATAGTGGCTTAATTCTGTTTCCCCCGTAACTTTTGATCGGTTGATTAAGACCATTTTTGCACCATTCAATTTGTCGTAGTGTGCCGAATCGACACAATGCGACTAGAGTTAAATTTAAATGTAAAATTAAAAAAATTAATTATTGGTTTTCGTCAGACATATGGTTGCGCAGTCGACATAACTTTATCTACGACTCGGCATGAGCAGTGAAGATCGAGCTGTTATGTCAGCTGTATATATACTGGTCCCCATTTTCCAAATTCTTACCTATGGAGAGCCATATGAGCTAAATTATGCGAAAAATTGTTGCTCATTCGTTATATTCTCGTCACGGTGCTGTTAATCATACATTGTCTTAGCCGTACATGTGATTAAAAAGTTGAAAGGCATGTAGTTATGCTGGGACTAGACACAAGAAAGAGCTATGATTCAGTCGTAGAAGTATTCTATCATTAGGCTACTGACTTTTGCTTTTATTGAATTTGAGGTAATGGTTATGTTGCTGTCTGCTTGCTTTTATCAAGATGTGATTATACTACAAAAATTCACTCGTCTAATCTTGGTGGTGGAATTTACCGCAGGTCTTGCATCGCAGTTCGGTCACCGTTTTTAAATGGCGATTCGACGACAAAATGCATAATTAACATTAACAATACAATGTACTACTTATACCGTAGGGTCTGAGAAAGTTCGAAAACAATGTGACATCTTGATGGCCGCTATGATCGCACTACCGCCCCTGGAGCCGGATCTTGGACACCTATAGCGTGTATATTGATATTTTTGTCTGTGTTTCAGGGATGTTCTCAGTATGAGAAATTGATGAGAACAAAAGTTGCTACTTGTCTCCCGGCTAGCTGTTCACCAACAGATATATCTATCATGGTACGCAAATTGCTAAACGCAACTAGTAAGTTTAGTAGCTACTGCTTTCAAAAGTTGATTATTCCTTTAAGTGGCGACACTATACGATATCACTGAGGGTGCAGGCGTGCCATGATCAATATTCAGATGCCTAAACCTGCGTTCAGCCTTTACTCTAAGCATCATGTCAAGCCCCCCACCCCGCGTATCATGTTTAGTATTCACGTCGCATAGTCGTATAGTGTTTGTCACTCTAAGACTACTCATGTCAAGTTTCCCTTCTCCCTTATAGGGGAAAATTGCATAAACATAGTCTAACTGGATTTGTTGTCAAGATTTTATTCTAACTGCTTTTTTGAGATTTTTATGAGATTTAGGTTTTGTCGCCACGACATTCGTTAAATTAGGGATTATGCATTCACAATGGCCCTGTGAAAATGGGTGGTGACATGTGCGTGTTTTCTATGGTTGCAGTGAGCATCGTCAGACACTTTTCAAGATCTCAGAATCCAGTACCGGTATCATGGTATATAAAATCAGTGGTTTTCGTATTCGACAGATTTGCTGCCATGCTGTTTGCTGATTGAGTTCGCCATATGGATATGCATATATGTAGAAATCCTGTTTAACTGAGTAATGTGCTAGTCATTTGTAGCGGAAAACCAATGTGCGCTTGAACATTTAATTAAGTATTTAGCAAATATGTGTTAAAAAATCTCTAGGATACAACTTTGTCTGGATTAGAGTTATTAATATTGCTGCAATCGATACTTTGTGACTATAATGCTTTGCCACATTTCAGAGTCACCTTTGTGTCTGTCTGATCGACCTTTTGTTGACTGCGCCGAACGGTCAAATGTCCTTCATTCGCCAGGCGCTATAGCAATGTTGTAAGTCTGTTGTGTCAGTATAGTGCTACCTGCTATTAAGAAGTTGACACAAAACGTTGTTTACTTTTTGCGAAGCACAGTTATGGCGACTACTGATATAGCGGATCGTTTATTAGATGCTTCGCTGTGAATGTGGTGCAACAAAACAAACGGTCTGAAACGATATATCTATACCTGATGCTGTATATGGAGCTGCGAAATTGGGCATCTTATATATCGGATTCTTGAATTGGTACATCAGTATACAGGTATATACTGCTCCTGCTAATAACGTATATTAAGTTGCAGGTAGCATCGACTATTTATGTGTATTTTAACACAATACATTAGACAGCTACTGATAGAGTATATTAACGTTTGTTGATGGTGATTTCAATGTGTTAATGGTGTGTTTCGAAGGGTCCGATAATCCAAAAACTTATCGTCGCCAAACGTGTAGCAACTGCTGCAATTAAATTCAGCAAAAGATCAATCAACCTCTGTACCAGTAATATATATTCTTAAATATTTTGTTCGTACCTTTGTAAACCATGTGTAGTATGCACTAAATACTTTCGTCAGATTTCCAGTTTGTCAGGGCAATTAACAGACTTTGTCGGATTTCTAACCTGAAGATTTGCTTAAATTTACAAAACCGCACGTCGCGGTATTTAACTGCCGACAATATAATGAATATTTCAATGCAGACTTAATCTACTGAGTTATTGCGACATATTGTTTTGTACAATATTAATCTGTGCGTTGAAATCCTTGTTTTACTTGGGAAGTTGATGTTACAACAAGCTTTTAAAGTTCTTTTCCATTATCCACCAGCCCGAATTTGCCCAAAAATGTCCAAATTCTGCAAATTTTGGTATTTTTGTGATCCTGGAAACCTCCCCTGATCATTTCAACCAAAAAAATTAATTTTTAAAATATTAGATTTTTTGAGGTCGCAAGGGAACCCCCTTGGGAACCCAAAAAATTTTTTCTTAAATTATATTAAAAATAACACCATTCGATGCGGCTTGACGACCTGAGTCTAATGATGTTATTTTTAACGGGATCCGATAAAAACATCCTAAGTTATGGCCAAAACTGTTCTATTGCTGAGCCTCTCAGCCTCCGATAGTTTTTGGCCATAACTTAGGATCCGGTTACGGGATCCCGAAAATATCACCATTCCATTCAGCTCGTCAAGCTGTGTCGAATGGTGTGTAAAATCTAATTTTTAAGAAAAAATTTTTTGGGGTCCCAAGGGGGGACCCTTGGTACCCGAAAAAATCTAGAATTTTAAAATTCAATTTTTGGTCGAAATGATCAGGGAGGTCCCGAGGATCACAAAAATACCAAAATTTCCAGAATCTGACCATTTCTGGGTAAACGCGGGCTTGGGGATAATGGAAAGGAACCGCTTTTGAAACCAGCGCAGGTCTGAGACTGTTTATGTAGTCTGCTGAAATAGCTCTATACAAATGTACTGTAATACACTTTTTGATACTGAAAATTTATATTAACACATGGCTCTATGTATCTCTTTTGCTACTGCATTATAACCTCATAAGGATATATAACTGAATTTAAATCATTTCAGAGCAATAATCGGTGTTCTGCTCATTATTCTTGCAATTGGCTCTCTTTACGACGTCTATTATATGGATGAACTACGCAATAAGCTTAAGAAAGGAATGATACACATCCCCGGAAGCAGACATTTACAAGTACCCTTTTATGAATTACGTTTTCGATTTAACGGCGGTTATTAATTCTGTATTAGTTCTTTACGTTGAAATTGCAATTTCTACATAATTTTATTTGTATAACCTTATAACGCCTAGCTACACGCTTGTACACATATGTGATGCATAGCCTGAGAAGAAAATCGAAAAAAATGTCACCGCGTAAAATGCTGTAACGAAAAGTTGAATGTCAAAAGTACGTTCTGAAGCTTTTTCCAATAGTATTTGCAGGATTTATCTCAGCTGTTGGACAAACGTTGGATAGAAATTCATGCGAATAGCTTGTCGCACGTGATTCGGAGATATGCATGTTTTATTAAATTATGGCAAATCTTATAAATAAGGAGTGTATATATTAAGCATTTGGGCTCGGTATATATAAACATAAAATATGTCTAATAAGATATTGAAGAGCTCAGCGAATGCATTACGACGTGTATCCTTTATAAAACACAGCATTATTTAAAAACCATTGGGTTCTGGACTTCGTAGAAAGTATATTGCGAGAACCGCGTTGCTTAAACATGTTTACAACCAAACCAAATTAAATATAATGTAATATGTAGTCGATCACTTTTACTACGTAAATGCAGCATACTATGTATTACTAGACTGCGCAGACTGTTTTGTTCGACTATTGTTTTATATGTATTTTA
>JASANE010014272.1:0-11685 GCA_030248225.1 Trileptium ribeirensis
TAAGAATTCGGGGAAATTAACAAAAATTTATTCTCTAAAATTCACTTAGGTTTAAGAGGGAATTTTATGGGAAGGGAAACCAGAGTAAAACTTGGAAAACTTATTATGTAATTTCGATCGCTTAGAGAAATCAATAGGACGAAAATTGGGAGTAGACTTATAGCTCGGGTATCTAAGCGGTTGCGCAGTTAGATCAGGGCCTCAGTCGGCTTCAGAAGCTGTGTAATCAAGGTGAGAACGGTTCAGCCGTTTATTTGTTTTACTGTGTGTAGAGTTTGTAGTTTGTTATAGTGTGTGAAATAAACTGTCTGAATTATTAGTGTTACAAGTTAAGGCCTTAGGAATAAGCTCGTAAAAAATCGTCCGAGGTGCTCGCATTGGGGAATATTGTAGTAACCAACTGTTAGTTCGTGTGTAATCTACGGTGGGACTAAACACCCATAGGACTACGTAGGCTACAAAAGTCGCATGGTGTGCTCAGCGACACTACGATGATTGGTGCCTTCACTACTCCGCTTACTGTCAATTCTTGTTGGGTAGCTGATATTATCCGGGTGGCATTCGCACTAAGTCTAACCGAGCAGGTAAAGCCTGAGACATAATCGAAACGTCGGCTCCGGTGCCTACGTAACTGGTTTTCCAAGTATGATCGCATTGATAAGTAATGGATTATTGGCGGAATTCATGGTGTTTAACTGCCTGCTAAATACACCTTGACCGGGTCCACGACGCAGATCCCGAGTGGGGGCAACAATTAGTTCGTCGTCCTCGATGGAAACGAGTTCCTCCTCAGATGAGGTGCGTGCTGTCAATAGTCGGTTAGAGCGGCGCGGGGCACGATTGGACACAGCAGACACACGCGGCGTCCCCGAAGGTACAACCGTGACCTCGGTCGGCGAAGTTCTGTCTGTGAGAGGGATGAGGTCTTCCTCAGGTGGGGAACTCGGAAATCGCTTTTCCGCCCTAATCCATCGAATTGCTTTCCTAGTCCTAGCTGATATTATCCGGGTGGTATTCGCGTCTCGGGGCACTAAGCCCAAGCGAGCAGGTAAAGCCTGAGACATAATCGAAACGTCGGCTCCGGTGCCTACAAGTGTCGTAACTGGGGTGCCAAGTATGGTCGCATTGATAAGTAATGGATTATTGCCTGCATTCATGGTGTTTAACTGTCTGGTAAACACACCTTGACGGGGTCCACGACGCAGATCCCGAGTGGGGCCAACAATTAGTTTGTCGTCCTCGATGAAAACGAGTTCCTCCTCAGATGAAGTGCGTCCTGTCAATAGTCTGTTAGAGCGACGCGGGGCACGATTGGACACAGCAGATACACGCGGCGTCCCGAAGGTACAACAGTGACCTCGGTTTTCGAAGTTCTGTCTGTAAGAGGGACGAGAAGTTCTGTCGGTCTTCCTCAGTTGGGGCACTCGGAAATCGCTTTTTCGCCCTAATCTATCGAATTGCTTTCCTTGGCTTACCGTCCGATTTAATTAACCGTCCGCGGCATGGGAACCATCTGGAAATATAATACCCATACCTTGGCGAAACCTTACATTTGGTCATACAGTAGATCAGACTAACTATACCTTCGAAGATCGTAACAATGAAATAAGGCGAGAATCCAGGGTATTCCAGAGCGGGAAAATTGACCACTTTACGCACTTGCTCTTTGGCTATTTGGACTACTTGCAAATTTATTGCATTAGCGTTGTCGAGCGAGTCCCTGGTTAAGGGTTTTAATTTGATACCGGAAACCCGGTCAATGGTGATGTTTGGCCCGAATTTAATCGTGATCTCCTCGGTTTCAGCATGCCGTTTAGCACTATCGACCTTATAACCAACTGTGTATAATTGCCGTGTGGAAACCATAGAATTCCGTTAGGGGGAAGCTTGATGGTTTTGCACAAAGTTACATGTGCGAGTTGCCTACGATTTGTCAGTATAACCTCAGTTTCACTATTCCTAATTAGGACACCTTGAATAGTTGTGTGCACGGCGGTATCGTTAGCAAGTGGGCCAATAAGCGAACGGTTACCACATGTGTGCTTGATGGACTCAGGCGCAAGTTCACCTGCAATAATGCATTCTAGGCAATTGGTGCTATGGTCAGTTATAAACGCGTGTGGTTCGCAAAAAGCGATTCCGGGTCTTAGCTTGTACGCTCCTAGATTCAAGGATTCAAAGCGGATGTGACCCAATCGGGCTACGTATTGAGGATGCGTCAATCTCAACTGGGTCTGCGTGGCGGGAGCGTTCAAGCCAGTGTTATAAATTCGAAAGTAAGGTCTAACATCGCTGCGTTTAGGCAATGGTAATTGCAGAATGAATCCAAAGCGAAATGCTGTCAAGTCCACACTTATGGGGATAACGCGACCAAATTGATATGCCAAGCTGGGTTCTCTCAAGAGGATGATTTTAGAGATACGTGTATCCATGGCGAATAACTGTCGTAACATAACGACGCCAATTACGGCGGGGGACAGTTCTCCGTTCAGCATAGATTCCATTATGGCCTGTACCGACGAGCACATATTGGCTCGAAGAATGTGATCGATAAACTGGTGGTGTATGTGTGCGATCCCTTTCTGATCAGCACATCGAACTTGTTCTATCATGGAGACTACCTTTTGCATGCTGTGGCGTAGAAGTGCGTAAATCTCCTCGTTCGCTCGGGTGAGTTGTCTTATGGCCTTGGTGTTTCGAAAGGAGACATCGTTTGCCTCACGCATAAATTTCTCAAGGACAGTTACCAGCTAACGAACATTATTAATATGGACTCCGTTGGCAAAAGCCATTCCCAGTCCCAGAAAGAAGGACACGGCACCTGCGGCGGCAGAAATTAGGCTTGCGAAACATTTTTCCCTGCGATTGGTGAGATCGCATAATTGTTCGTTTGCTACGCAAAAAGAGTGCACGAGTAGCGAATAATAGTTTTAGTGTCTAGTACACCGTGATACGCGCCATCTAGCTCGAGTTACGAAGCACTTAAGGTCTCGTGCAGCTGAGGGTATTCTGTACAGTTTGCTTTCCTGCAGCAATCGGCTCGGCAGGACCCGTTGGCTTCACAGGGTGGACAGAAATTGCTTACAAAGAGGTCTGACGTGCTTTCCCAGTCTCGTAGTAATAGCTGCAGTACCACTAGCAAGTGCGTAGTTTGGTCGGAGGTAATCACCAGACCCTGCGGTTCAATGACAACGCCTACTTGACGGTTTACAAAAGCACATAGTCGCGAAATTGTGTCGCTGAATGGCGAGAGCGTAGCGTGCGTGAAGCTTAGTACCGAGAGCCAATGTAGCAGTAAGATCGTACATACCGTCCACATGTCCGTAGAGTGTCCGGGGCCGTTGTTGAGGCCAAGTGGGGAGAGCAAGGCCACCTTTCGGGCAAGTTCCGGCTCACCCTCATTGTTCACAACTTCCCCATTTGTTTCGCTTGTGTCTCCCCGTCTAATTATTCGGAATTTTCTCCGGCCAATTCTTTTCGTTCAGCGATGTCTTCCCGGTAGTCAACTTCTGAGGTCTCGTCGGGTGACTTCAAAGATTCGGCCATCGCTAGGGCCAACTGCTCGTCCAGGTTTTGAACGGTACTACTATGGTATTGCGCTGGAGCGTGCATGGTTCCGACATTAAGTAGTCTACTTCTATGTGTTCGCTGATCGTCATACCACACTCAATCTGAAGCAGATTAACGCTGGCATGGCGTCACAGGAGCCTTAAGCGCGCACACAGCAACACTAATCGATGGCGTCTATAAGATTCATCTATAAATTCCATGCCACTCATAGCATGCTCAATAAAAGTAGTTATTGGTACTCCCTTATTACCCTGGTTTGTATAAATAAATTCGATTAATTGGGGCTCTTCACATGTCATTTCGTGTACGTCAATATTAGCTGCGCGTTAGAGGCGCTGCGTCCGGGGTGTATGGATGCCAACATAATATCGCCAGTTAGGTATTACGTACCCATGGATACAGATGGACGCACAAGCGGTGCTCAAAGTACCCTGGTAGGTCCATTTTCCTCGGTGGCGGACGAAATAACTGCAAGGACCAATGATCCGTGACTGACGGGCATGACTTTTCTTACACTCGCGACACGTTTGGTACATACTTAACTCCGCCTTGAATTCCTTCTCCATGACCTGCTGGAGCGTGTGGCGATTCACGCATTGACCCACCAGTTTCATGAAAAGTTCCAACGAGGCAAGAGTTATCGGGCTAAGATATACGCCGGTTACGCGATCCTCGATGGGAGAAGCCATGCCTAGGATACTGCTTAACACAGCGGAATCTCGTTGAAGAGCCGGATAGGTACTACCCTCGAAACGGACATCGAAAAGCCTTCTTAAGTTGTTTAGTTGTTCCATGGCTAGTACGACTCTCGATAGAAAAGAGCCTGCGCTTGTAGTACAGCAGACTGTCCGAAGACGGCATTTATTTCACCTGCTCTAAAGTTATTCGGTATAAGGCATTCCTCTACATAAGGAGTCGAATTCTCCGCTAACTGAAAGCGAGCGTATTGATAACTTGAAGTCAAGGTATGATCCGTGTGAATGATAAACAATGCGTCCGTGCCCAGAAGTCGATTTCGTTCATCCCCCGTTAATGGGCGAATATGCCCAGGTATAATCGGCGTGTCGTTGGTAAGATAAAGTCCGTTCATGTTTAGCAGCTGTTCGTCCAGTCGGCGCAATCGTTCAGTGTTAGCGTCCCGCACGAGGTTAAGTAGGTTTCCTTGTCCCATACACGCGTCCGAGTGCTCGCTGATCAAGCTTACAGATTCCTCCGAGTTATCCGGGGACATAATTGGTCTCCCTTCGACTCATCCTCGGATGTTTCCAGTTTTATACGTGGGTTACCCGATTTACCCAAGGGCATACAAGGTACCTCTTCTACGGGTCCCAAAATGTCACTAGAAATGTTGAACAAAGTGTCGGTAGACTCACCTAAATTACCCAGGCGCATACGAGGCAACCTTTCGATAGGATCAACGTCCGGGTTATTTTCGCCTTACAGGAGAACCAAATTCGGCTCACTCATTTTACTCGGTTCACTAATATCACTATTCTCCTCGGTGGTCTCACTCAATTTATCCTCACTGGTGGTACCACCTCAGTCCTCAAAGCGGATAGCCACTTGACTTGTTCACAGACTCAAATCAATGACGTGTCGGATGGTACTCATGGTAGCTCGTTGTTACGACGCGGTTCCCACGCCCCTTCACGGTGCCATTCTTGTGCATCAGGGGCAGGCCCACGTCGATGCCACTCAGCATTGGGATCTTCTCAATTCGCCCAAAATTTTTCGTCGCTCAACAGACGCTCCTCGTCGATTTCGCAGTCGTCTTGTTCATCACAACTATCTTTGAGATCGTCTGGTGCAATAGTTACTTTATACCCAAGCTCGCCATCCGGTTCATCCTCAGAGATATCGTGTTCCTGTGGGGTACCCTAACTTAGATTAGACACTTTCGCTTCGCTTAGACAAAACGCAACGCTCGCTTTGGATCCAATTTGTTTATGTAGGAGTTAAACCGACTCCTTTGATTCACTAGATTCAACCAATTCAACACACCCAGCGTTATCCTTCACGCTGATTTCACTACACAATTCGTTGAAACAACTTAACTCAATACGATATATGTCGCTGCGCGCTTCAGGCACGGGAACCGCAACGGGCCCTCACAATACGATGGACGGTCTTTATTTGCCACCCCGCCATCTACATCCCCGTACCTGGGCAGACCCCGGGCAACACTTTCAGCCCCAACGATCATACCCGCTTCATTGGCGCAATCGGTCGCGAACCCGTCGCTACCTCCGCTTGGATACGTGTGAGAAGGGTGGCCCCGGCCAGCTTCAAGGAAGGACCCAATGACCGTAGAACCCCTTATCAATGAGGTCGGGAAAGTCACCTCAAGTCCATCAATATTACTATTCGCCGGTTGAAAATAACATTCAATTACATCAACTTCACTTCCATTATTATCCGCCAGGAACTCACTAAGACTGCAAGCGCGTCCTAACCTAGGCAAGTCAACACATTCATACGACACACAATTCTCAGCGCACGTAAGGGACCACCGGCGCAGCGGTCCGACCCACATACTACGTCATACGATCTATAATTTAAAACGGAACCAGGACTGAGCCACTCCGAGACCGTAACATCGTACGCCGCAGCCTCCATCGTTCCTGGTCGTTCACCGATCTCTAAAAACTCAATGGGTGCCTCACACGACAACCCGAATAGATCTCTGTTTTCCTGAGCCATCATCGGCTTCTCTGCCGGAATAATCAACATCAACATCCTCCACACACACTCTCGGATGGCCAGCTTCAGAAAAGGAAAATAACAATAATGGCTCAATTACAACAACATCCTCTCTCACACTCTCTTCCGTCATCTCCAATGAGCTGGTGGGGGTTCCGGAATTCCCCCTTGAGGTGATTCCCTGGGGTCTACCGGCATCAAAATCAACGTTTCCCTTATCATTACCTACGTTATAATTTTCAACACAACCATCTTCCAACTCTTCAGAGATTTCTATACTACCATTACTATCCTGCAATGCAGTTATAGTTCGTGTGTTCGCGTTAGGTTGGCGTCGGAACAGTTCCTTCGATGGGTCGACTATACGCTCGCTTCGCTTTTCGCAATTTTGATTTCGCTCGCTCGCAGTAATATATACTGTTGGCTCGACATCTGCGCCAGATGCGTCGAACCATGACATATACAATCCCGCATCCCAATATCCCTCTTTTTGGTATTTTAGAGTTTCAGTGCTATATACAGTGCTGATAGAGTCGTCCATGTATTGTTCATCGTCCGTATTCGTCGTACCCAACTTCATGACTTCGGGACCGTCGTTCGGCTGGACCGACCCATAGCTCTGTGAGAGACACGCGGCATCAACCCATGGAGTGGCCTTGATCACGTTCAAATAACTTTCGACGAGCCCCTCCATCATTTCGAAAGAGTCCATGTCATTGTGCCGGTTTATCAAGTATCAGTCATCGTCGTACTGTGGTTCGTCCGTAGTGGCGATAGCGTGAACGTGTCCAGTCGTTTCACTGTACCCTAGTTTGCCCTGGATCATGTCCAGCTCGCGACTAAGCAACTCCAAGCGATGGGTAGTGGCTGGGCTCGGTTCTCGATTTCCACTATTTTGCGAGGCATTGCAATTTAGCTGATAACGACAGCGTTGTATGGCGCCGTTATTCCTATTGCCGACTTCGCCAGCATAAAATCGGCTGGGTTACTCCTGAGGCCTTATACCTCGGTCAAACTGAGGTCGCTGGTTTTGGACCCTTTCATACCCATTTGCCTGTCCAGACCGGTTGTTATAAGCTTCGTGCGGTCGGTTAGCTGTGTATTCTTCGGTTCCACGGTTGCTATTAGTGAAACCCGGCGGCGGGCGGTTAGGCTGGTACCAGATTGGTTCACACCGTTCTGGCGAATTCCGCCATTGTTCCACCCGGTGTTATTCAGGTATCCGTTTCCGTTCTCCAATCGTCGAGGTGGGGGCGGCGGTGGGCCTCCACTGCCCGTTACATAGTTATCATTTCGTGGGTAGACTCTTCCGTAGTTCCTCGGTTGGTACTGTCCTGGCTCTTGGCGTGATGCGCTAGAAACATAGACCGATACTGGCTTGGCGTGGCGCGGCGCATTATTAGCGGTTGGTGGATAGCGTGCAGGGCGCGGGCAGTCGCGCATAACATGCCCCCGGCTCCCCACAACGGTAGCAAGTGATCTGCGGCGGCAGTGCACGCGGCAGCGGTGCGGTGGCGACCGTTGGTACGAACGGCTGCGCGAGTGCGTTTAGCTAGTGCATATTTTCAACCCGCTTATCGATTACATCCAGCAACCGATCGTGTCGGTTACTCTAATCGTGTCGCTGTTACTATTATTTGCCTTACGATGTTCCTCTATCATAGTCTGACGCTGTGTGATCAGACCATCGCCACCTTCCTCAAGCAAGGAGTTCACCGTTTTGGTGTAGGGCTTACTCGTGGCCGGGACAGGCAGCGCTGGCGTCTTCGTACCGCTTTGCAACGCCCACGGTGTCCCGCAACGTCTCACACTCGTGATCTGGTTGAGGACCTGCCTACGCACCTCGGGTCGTAAACCCCTCCGGAAAAACATACGGAGCATAGTGTCTCTCTGCTCATCCTCCATGTCGGAGAAGGCGCGATCACACAACTTCAGTCGCTCTAAACCATGCATTGCGACTGGCTCGTTCGCCCCCTGTTGTCGGGTACACAATCCCTATCATCATTTCTCAGGGCGGCGAGAAGACGAAAATAGGAAACGTAGGTTGGCAACTTTGGCGTTTTTCCGGTGGGAGGCCCTTGAAGACCTCCCTTGCCGGTCCTCGCAAGAGAGCCGGTACACATATCAACTTTCGAAGATCGTCCCAACCATTGGCGTTTGCGAGACGGTTGTACATTCGGACCCAATCCTCGAAGTCCTGGCCTCCAGGTTTCCCATCGAAGGTTGGCATATCCATCAAAGGGATCATGGGAGGGCCAGAGGGCTGAGTGGATAGGTGGTGTAGGATAGTGAATCGCAGTAGTTGCATCCGAACCGAGCTGTTCGGTAAATTCTCATCGACGCAAGTGTCCGGTGGGATGAGGCGGAAGGGGCGTTAGCGGCTTCTCGCATTTGACCGTGGCCGGGGCCTGGGGCGTGTATCCGTCAGTCATGCCGAAAAAGTCACTGTTCTCCAGATTTCCGGCGTAGTTAGTATTTGAGTCCATCTACACGGTCGTTAACACGAATGTACTAGTATGTCAAGTACCCTTGATTCAAATGCCTGTTACAGCTAATCCCGTGAATCAACAGTCTCTTTTCGTAAATACACTACGGTGAGAAGTTACGCAACGATATAAAGAAAACAATACCGGTGCGTCAGTGCGATAGTGAAACTTAAAATTACCGGAGATTCTGACTTCAACATTCAAACAACCAGCACAACGGCCTGTACCTGCGTTGTTGATAGTGAGTTAATCCAACGGTCACAGTAAGCAACAAAGCCAATAAACAATCAGACAGGCCAGCGGACAGAATAGCAGCTGGTGCAGCAAAAGTTATGTGAAAATAATAGCAACAGAAAATCTACCGTGAAGCGATAGGCAAGGCAATAGTGTCACACAGATAGGCTAATACGCAAAAACCTTATAAAGTTAACAAACAAAAAGAATATAAAACAAGATTTACAGTGTTCAATCGATAATGTCCACTATCTTTCCGACGAGCCAAGCAATAGTGTTCCAACGATACGGTGAGGAATTACCTAAATAAAACGTCCTCGTGAAGCAATCAACGACGGTTCACCAAACGGCACAAATAATTAGTGTCACTACTGAGCGAAAACTGAAAATCGAGGTGTCTATAATCCCGAGATCAAACGAGCACAGAAGTAGTCGATAATGTCCTGCAGACCCGGACAGACGAACAAGTCAAAAGTAGCCGTCAACCGATAAAAGTAGTTGGGTTTTGGCGACGTTGTTGCTAATTCGTTACTCCGATAAAGCACAAGCCGGTACACCAATAGCACAAATGTCGTCGTTAAAAAGACGTCGACGGCGAGTAGGTGAGTTAGAATGGCAAAAGCGCAGGTGAATAGGCGTACTCAACGATATTAATTAGTAAACTAGTTAGTTGAGCGAGTTAAAACACAATCTACATAAACAATGCCTAAAATAGTGCCCGTTGGTTTCATATGGAAGAAGCCTGGCGGTGAGGTCGCGGACTGCAGCACGAGTTTGCTTGACGAGGGTTGGAACCACTGGAACATACCAGGTTCAGAACAAACTGGACATGAATACATGCATGGGCACAATATAAAACAGTGCGTGCAAAGGTCAAAAGCACACAAACTGTATACGCTATAAGTCACTCTACATACGTAACACAACGCGTCCCCATTGCGAGAGGTCCACTTAGAAAAGTTTCATACCATATGAAATTCGCACGTAGAAATTCCTAGCACACAAGCAATTAAAACTTTTACTACTACCCAATCCGAAATGATTCCGCCGCAACGCCTCACGGTGTGGCCCACAACGATGTAATAACGGGACGCAGCTGCATGGCGCAACTTCCTAACACCATGCCCATACGACCCCGGCTATCGTAACCTCAAGGGTGGACCGTGGGTTCCCGAAATTTCGACCCTATTCTTGGTCAGACCCAAGAAGCTACGGAGCTTAGCAGGCCGCAGGCGCGCTTCATGGGGGTGCGTTCGGACCCCGCCCGATTGGTTGCGCACGTGTCTAGTTTCTGGCATGATTACTGAGGTCCCCTAGGGAGGCTAGAATCGGCAACTGCTCACAGGTCATAATGCTTGGCCGTCGCTCCCTATCCTAGACTCATCGGAAGTTGTTTAATTGAATTTACTGGCGCGTGCATCAGAACGAGTGTGGAAAAGTACCTCACGAATCTGAGGCCCGATCCGTTATGCGGGAGGTTGGACCTCTCGATCCTTTCTTAGAACGTAGTGGCCTATATGGCCCCACCGGGTTCCGACGTGCCCTGAGAGTTTCATGTCGGATATTTTACAGCGTGGCCTGAATTCGTCGAGTTTCGTTGCAATGATTGGATTATAAAATTTTTGCTCGTGATGGAAAATGGTACCTAGCCAACTTTTCGGCTCAATTGGTGGACAATTGTGTGTATCGACGAATGTTTCTGGGACCTCCTCGGGATCCGGTAAACAAAAAATGTTAGCAGAAGGTCGTGTTCGTCAGTGCTTGGCACATTCTCGTCGACAAACTATGGGAAGCGTCCTAGCGACCATTTCCCGGGTAATCCTAGCGCCTCGGTATTGATCAACACAACGCTCGGTGATGTCCATACACAGTTTATTCAACGAATTAATAATTATGTGTGGTAACGAGCGTTAGTAATAGGAGCGAGTATTCTAATTGTGTGGGGAACGTTCGCTATAGCTTGCTGTAGTCGCACAGGGTCAGTAAACTACGGGGAATGGGGTGTCGGGACGAGACGACAAGGCTGAGCGTGCCGTTACCCGCGAGTTCGCGGACTAGGGGACTTGTCCTTTCTCGCGTTCAATTTTAGCGACTCTACTCAGCTATGGGACGCTAGAGCAAGAGCCTAGAGTGCTTCGAAGAATGCTCGTTTACGGGGCGCAACACCACATCATGCAACACTCGTTGCGTGCAAAAAGGGGGACGAAGAGTGACAAAGTGAACGGGGAAAGGTGCGACAGAGGCTGGCCAGGCGAGTCCTGTACGAGCGACCCAAAATCAAAATTCGATCGATACTCGATGTCAAACTGGGTAGGAGCACTTCTGTGTGTTACTAGCAAATTTGTCCGGCAAGCTCGATACGACTGATCGCTTTGGAAATTACGTGACGCGTGCAGCTACGAGGCTCAATTTCAATGAGCGACACGACTGACCGAAGGCAGGGACACGGGGCGTCCAATGGACGGATACTCCCTGTGCTATAATGCGACCGACAAACCGATAAGGGGGCACACAAGAACGCCGTGCTGATATCGCTCTCACGGGCTGGCCTGATTGTTCAGTTCTATTTCGCTACTTTTGCCGATTTCAAGAGGGTTTTAGGGTGGGGGCGCGACCTACGAGCGTTCCAATCCCGTCGATTGGTTTACCAGGTTTATCCTCTATGCCTTGGGGAGCAATACGTAACGAACCAAGA